>CABFOQ010054041.1:9433-30496 GCA_900660455.1 Gephyroberyx darwinii
TGCTTAACATCCTCATACGTCACCACAGGGGCACTGTAAATGTCCTTCTCAAACTTTTCTCTATATGTCTCCTCCTTCAAGTAACTCAGGTCTAACTTGGTGAAAGGCACAAATTCGGAATTCAGTTTGATAAAACGCAGATACTTGTCGTAAAATTGGCCTAGGCTCACACCTTTCCGACCAAAGGTTAATGTTCGGGATATCTCTGGGCGGATACAGGCACGGTTTTGGCGCTGCTCCGGTTGTCGCATCCAGTCATCCCAGAATGAAGCAGGCCACTTGGGCTCCAGCTCCTCCCAGAGCTCCCTGAGGAGCATCCAGCCCAGGCCGGGAAAGAAGTCTGTCCGGTAGAGCAGGTTGGCTTGTCCAGGGTCTACATAACCATCCCTCCCATTGTCATTCCAGGCTGACACACACCACAGACTGGGGTCAGATTTCAGGAGTGGGTGCAGGGCACGGAAGTACTCAAAGAAGTCTGGCGCCACCTAGAGTAGAAGATTCAATATTTCAATTTACATGACCCATCACAAACAAGTGGCATCAATTGTTTTAGCATTATCATAACTTGTCAGCAGTGAAATATGGAATCCATGCAATTGTTTATATTTTGCTGTATGTATCAATGAACCTTTAAGTGTATCAGTGGGTTTTTGAATCTGATGTAATAATTTAGATTAAAAGCAATAAGATGCAATTAAATAATATTATTATTACCTCTAGGTCATCCTCCACAATCACAACAGAGGAATGAGACAGGGTCTTGAACACTTGGTTGAGAGCCCAGTGGTAATGCCTGGAGATTTTGTAGTACCCCTGAAACTTCTTGTGTTCTGGTCGCACAGCAATATCTGACAAGTCCGGCTGTTTCAGGTGAATTACCTGCTTGCCATAAGAACTGATTACCTCAGCTGTCTCAGCATGTCCACAGTCCTGACTGACTATGATTGGGTACAGCTCTGCTGAAGGGCGGTACTCCAAGAGTTTGTCCAAGCAGCGTTTCACAGCGACCCTGTTACAGGCGATAACCAGGATAGGAATGACGGGTTCATGGGGGATAACCTTCTGCCTATTTCTGTTAGGTAGTTTCCACAGTGACCGATGACTCTGGATCTGCAGGAGGACTTCTTTCTGCATTTCAAGCTCTGCTTCAAATGCATCTGCCATGCGGAGCACATCTGCCACCACATCAATATCTGGCCCTTTACCCAGCTCCCTCTGCTCTCTGGCAGGCTCGCTCGGCTGGCCAGGTGGGGGTCTCCCCCACAGAATAAGCACCAGTATGGCATTCCAGGTAACAAACAGGAATGTACCACAAAGAATGAGTGGGCCTTTCTTGCGGAGCATGGCCCAAAAACCAAGAGGGAGGTGGAGTCAGGAGGACAGGGTTTGAATAGAAAGACGTGTCTTCAATAGGTACAATACAAAAAGGACATGGGAGGGGGAGTTTGTGACTCATCACAAAAGCATGATCAGAGATCTGCAGTCACACTTTTTTTGTAATTGTTAGGTTTTCTGTAGTTGCCAAAGTTAGCAAGACACAGCACAGAGTCAAAAGAGGCAAAGATGCGAGAAATCCGTGGGAAGACAGGATTCATCTTCAGTGTGAGTTGCGATCTGCCTGAGCCTCAACTAGCGCTATCATCTTCCATCTGAAAAAATAAAAATGACATGGCATACAGTGGCTTGTACAAAACACACACAATAAGCAACAGTATTATAAATAGGCAATAAAATGTAAACATCAAAACCATGTATTATATTTAAAGCTCCAGAAAATCACGTATTTTATCTAGCTACCATTATTTCATGTTTAGTGTGAGTGTGCCGTATGGGAGCTGGAAGTGGGGAAAGAAGTGACATTCACCCGCTGTCACAAATCGATTTTCTTATCACCTGTAGCTACCTCGCCAAAGAAACTATACCAGGAGTTATTCAAACTGAAAAAGAACTACGTATAAAGATTTCCAGTTTGCTGTTTGTCCTTCTGTCGAAAAGACAGGTTAGCTGTGTAAATAGCTGTCTTGTAGCTGAGGCAGGCGTGTTGGCAGAAATTAGCCCTTACCCCGACATGTAACCGTTCCTCCTCCTGTGGCAATTTCTCCACTTTTTCTTCGGTGACAATCAGCAAAGTTAAATGAGCGAAACGAAGAGGACGCACTGGGTCGTTGTAAAATTGTTCTTTTGCTAGTTACCCACCAATTAAATCAACTTAATCTCGTTAATTTTCCGGTTTCTCGTAAGACTGGAGAAGTAACACGACGACTTCCGGATGAAAAACATTCACCGGAAATCCCGCCCTAACTGTCAACTTGAGAAATAGTGACGTCTGCCGCTCTCTATGGAGCTAATTAACACACAGCCTTTGATGTCTCAGCGAAGTTTTATTCTCCACATTCAAACGTTGTGGCTTCTAGTCCTAATGTTAAATATGGAAATGAAAAGGAAGGGAGTCTTAAAAAAGCCATCATGCTGCCAATTAGTCAGATATGAATTTTAATCTGCGAAAAAATAGCCACATTCATTTCATCACCCTATCAAAGTGATGAAGAACAAACAATCAACAAATAAAATAACCTATTCCTGGAGGCAGAATTCAGTGGTGCTATGTTTTTGCTCATTTTACTGATGAGAAGAAGTGGGAAAAGTTTGGAGATTTTTCATTTGATCCCTTATCCCTTTCCAACAACCAAAAACAACCAAAAACAAGTTAGCGTCACCGAATTTCTATACAAACATCATGGGTTAAAGTCCAAAAGGGGGCGGTGTATTGTGAAAGCCAAAGAAAAAAATCAATAAATAGTGTATCAAAGTGTGTATTTTTGGTGCCGCGGCCTTGGACTCTTTCAGTCAGGTCTGTCCTCTGTGATAATTTGTCCAGAATTGCAGTTGTCCTTAGATGGGTTAAGGTCAGTGGAACTTCGGGGTTGTCCATTTACCTGCAAGTGGGCGCAGAGTTAGTTATTTTTGTTGTTAACATCATTTATTAATTTGGGCCTTTTCAGTTGAAAACAATCTGGGTTTCATACTTGTATTTACGCTCACCTGCAGGGCATCAGTTTTTATATTTTTCACTTTCATTTCCTGTTTCTGTGGTGCATCATCTGGCCTGCTGGACCTACACAACACTCCCAGTTTCACAAGCACTATTTCTGACACCAAAACAGTCAAAGATAGACAGGTGCTCTTCAGTGTCGACCACCCATTTAAAATAAAAGAGGGTATTTGTGCCCCCTTTTCCCTCGAACTTGGTAAAGTTACGGACACATTCAGAACGCCAGCCGTGAGTTCAACGATATTCTGATAAAATATTGTTTTACAGATGTGTGGGGCAAATACTTCGCATTTAATCATTCGAATCAATTTAGAGCATGTATTCATTCCAGGTAGGTTAGGTGTCAGTATAAAAACTGGCTGACGCACCGGTGCATTTTGGGTACCCGGCACAGGAGAGTGCGCGTCTTGTGGTGCGCGTATTTTTGATTGCGAAAGCTTTGGGTGACAGCTATTGATCTCCCTGCGATCTTCCTTGTTCCGCAATGTTTTGTCGTCCAGGCGGGATGATTTACAGGCTGCTGTCAATCCTTTCCCTAAACTAATACGCTCTCCTTGGAGAAAAGCCTCCCACGTTGAAGTCTGGTTTGACCAGCAGCGCTCACTGGTCGAATCGCGCACCGCCTCGCCGGCCAGTCCGAGGCTGTATGCCGAAGTGGCAGGCCGCTTGGTCGGTGGGTTTCTGGAAAAAAGATTCCCCCGACACCGGAGAACAGCGGACAAGGCAGAGGCAGAGGGAGTGGAAGCCATAGTGGTCGATATGTCCACACTAGTCCGTTGTTCTTCCAAGAGGGTCGCCTCTCCCTGGGACATATTACGGCATGTTCAACCCAGATCCAGCCAGTCACACGTTTTAAAGGTTAATTTGCGTCAGGACTGGGGGGGTCTGGTCTGGGCTAGTCCACCCGACCATATATGCCTCGTCGGGGGGATTAGCCAAGGTGGGTGTGTCTGTATCACCCATGTTTTAACACCCTGGACATGCAACTGTGCTAAATCCAGACAACATGCGGGACATTTCTACGCAGGTTACTTTATGGCCTATAATTTCATTTACTTGCAATAGCAAAGCAGATTGCATTTGGATTCATCACTGGGTTCAAATTGATCCTCGCATGGTCCATGAAATTAATCTCCAATATATATGCCTAGAGGCAAATATGCTCTCAAATTCCCCAATGTTCATTCTGCAATGTTGGCTGCTTGTAAAAGTTAGGGTAGTTGTACTTGTGGTGGAAGTTTATGGCCTCTCTCGCAGCCCAAAGGAACGGATAAACACAGGTATGAACACGGATCTCTTCTAATAGTCAAAATCTCCCACGTGACTTCCCCAGCGAGTCGAAAAAAATGCCCTTACAGTAAGGACACGCCGGCTGTCAAACAGGTTCTGCAGCCGTGGCGCCGAGTAAAACCACTGAAGAGAGGCAGATCTACATGAAGCGAAACTTGTCTGGTCTGTTAACCCGCTGGAGGGGATAAGGTATCATGTGCTTTTTTCCCGAAAGGTATGATCTTAACAGACATCAAATATGTGGTTTTCCCCTCGAAGACGACATGTGACATGAAAACTAACAGGAATGGACAAGTTCCATTTTAGTATGAGATTACAAAATGATGATACCAAATCTTACAAAACGACTCCACAATAAAAGCTTATAAATAATTACATTTTAGAGAATTAAGTCATTTGTATTTTGGAGATAATGAGCAATGAAGCAACAACATGAATACAGAAAAGGAAGAAATCTCTTTTTTTATATAAGTGAAGAGAAATTCACGTTCTTACAAACATTAATTTATCTCTATATATACAATGCGATGGGTGAATATAAACAAAGGTTATAAGAACTAGAAAACCTGAGCTGATATTTTGACTTCAACAATCAAACCATAGACTCTTCATCACAGAGTTTAGTGCATTTCAATATTTACATCTTATTCGTCAATACGGACAGATTCCTTACAGGGAACATTTGTGGCCTCCTCAAAATTCATTGCATTAGTCCCATTCACAGTCATCCCACATATTTCTTCTGAACATTTCGAAAAGAACGAAAAGGTAAATAAAAAAATATATAGGGTTTCCCCATTTGCAGTTAAGAGCCTTTGCTTAAAATGATACCTTGATTTGTCCTTGATTTCCTTTATTTCTTCACTTCAGTGCCTTTGAACCAGCTTGAACGTGTCCCAGTGCTATTAATTTTTCCTTCGCCATCGCTGTCCTCATAGCTCACTGAAGGGGGAAAACGAAAGAAGGGTCCCAATCACAGTCCACAGTACATGTGAGTGATTTTCTCTCCCTCCAGTTACATCTCATCTCCACAGCCCATCCCTCTTTTCCTTTCAGGGTCTTCGGCCTGGATCGACTCAAATGCCATTTCCTGGCTGACCTTGTAGTGTTTGGTTATTTGGATTAGGAGGCCTCTTGTGAACCATAATGTTCGGTATGATCACGAAGGCCAGAATCCCCACCAGCATAAGGGCAACAGTGATGGTGATAATGGATGCCACTACGGCATAGTAGCACTGGTCTGAGCGGAACATCCTGCGCAGACGACCTCTGACCCTGTTGGGAGGCCTGCCCACATCCACCGTGGTGGTCGGGGCCATGCCCTGCTCCACGGTGTCCAGGTGGATTTCCCCACCCGGTATGGACTGGTCCTCCTGCTTCTTTTTGGGCAGGGTGAGGGTATTAGACTTGGTTGGGCTGCTAGGAGGGGGGTTCTTCAGGACCAGTTTACCCTTGTTGCGCTGGAAGCGGATGGACAGCGCCCTCTGCATCTCTGGCGGGAGTCTGCGGAAGATGTCCTGGTTGTTCCCCAGATGGGGCAGGTCCCGGCCGTGGGGGAGATCGGTCAATTCTCGGCACACGGGGCAGGATAGGGACTTGAGCTCCAGGGAGGACACGTTGATGCGTGCGAGGCACTCCAGACAGAAAGTGTGTCCACACGAGAGCAGCTTGGGGGTCTTGAAGACGTTGTCATAGGAACAGAAGCACACAACACACTCCGTATCCCCCAAGTCATCTTCAGGGAGCGTTGGCTTCCTCTGTTGGCCCTCTCCCTCCTTCCTGTCTCGTCTGCGGGCCTCCTCACTCCTCCCACGACCCTTCCTCTCTCCTGGGTGCCTCTCTCGTTCTCTCCTCCTCCCTCTATCCCCCGCGACTGTCTCTGAGCCACTGCTCCTACTTCTCCTCAGTTTTGCAGGCTTCTCTTTCTTCCCTTGGTCCTGCTTGCTCGTCCTCTCCGTGTGGCTGGGTCTGGGTTTGACATTGGGGGCCTGTTTGGCCCCATGGCTCCCGTCCCGGCTGCCTTCACCTCCCCGTATCTCCCTGTCATCACTCATGCTGGTGGGATGAAGTCAGAGGTAGAGTCTCAGTGTCTTCTGTGAAAAATGAAATCTGAGATATGATTGATTCCCGACAACCAGCACAGCAGGAAGAGGGGAGGAATTTACCTGCGCTGCCGTAATGAAAGGTATATTTGAAAGAGTACGTTTGCTTTTTCATGGCGATGAAGCAACAAGGCCTAATCTATTGGGATCGAACATGTTCTATTGTAGTCTAGCGCTCTCTGTTGACTTTTTAACTTACTTAACAAGCATGTGGTAATTTTGCCTTGATAATGGGTTGCTGTATTTGTTTAATAGGCTTTCCTGTACACAAGTCATCAGCAAACATGTCTGTAGTGAGCACTGCCTACTGAGCTGGAAGTGTTTTAACCACATTGCAGAAGATTTTAAGGTTCTATAGTATTGGCGCCCTGCAACATATGAAGCTAAACTAAGTCTGTCTTTGGTTGCTGACACCATTTCATAGGTTTGACATATGCAAACATTTGTCATAGCAAACATTCCATCATGCTAGTCCACCTTGTGTAGTTACTCAATCACCAACCACAAGATTTTAGCATTCACTAACCTCAGTTGGTATTTTATGCAGCTGATTCTGGTTTATGGCTCTATAAAAAGAGACATTCAATAAGTGAAGTCAAGCATTTCCGACTAGCAGTGGAAAATTTGTCTTTCTCATGACAAGAAAACTGAATTATTAGACCCAATTGGGACACACTGACCTGCTGAGGTAGATGAATGTTGGATCACTCCGTCAGATAATCTAGCATATAGACTATGCCTAAAGGCTAATACTACATTCACCTCCGCTCACATCCAAACACACTTTTCTGCCACTCTTATGATCTCTCGCTGCATTCCCTCCTGTTTTACTGTTTGTGTTTCCTCTCTTACTTTTTTCTGCTTGTGTCACAGCACTGCCTCCTCTGAACGTCCCTCCTCCTTGCCTCCGGTGTCTTGCTGCCTCCCGCCCTCTTTCCCTCTCGTCTGACCAGTTGGACCAGACAATGTTGCATTTAAGTGTCAGTGTGTATGTGTGTGTGTATGTGTGTAAAATGTGCATAGACTTAGTCTCCTATTTAAACACCTCTGAAGTGTGCTTTATCTGTGTGCGCTTGTACTCATACAATGATAGAACATTTGCCATGTCAGTGATGAGCAAGAAGTCATCTTAAGTCATCAGACCACGAGAACCAATAAAAACTGACTTCATTTTCTCAGCCTCATTTATTTAACTGAGCAATGCATGAAACTTCAATCAATCACATTGTTCACGTGCTAGAAATACACTTTTCTTCATGTGACTGTGTCCATGTGTGATATGGATCAGGAAAGACAGTCGCTCTGTGGAAAATTCCACCGTCACAGGACAGGACTGTCAACAGTGCACTGTGAATACACTATCTCTCAACACACATACCTGTCATACCTCCATCTGTCTTTTGTCACTTCAGGACTTTGTGGGTTTAGCACCCAAACAAGAAAAGCTACTTACTTGCGCCTGTCTTTTGGTCTTGTTGACAATAAAAACCCCAAAGTGATCCAAGTTACTCTTCACCTATGAGATTACTGAATATACCTTGACTCACAAAGTAACTGAAAGATACCGTGCATGCACAGCAGGGAATTATACACTTAACTCAAATATTTACATCAAATATGTCTGCTCAACCCAGTAACTGATCCTGAAACCAACTCATGTGTCACATGTGGATGGTTAAGATACCAATAGACAGACAGTCCCTTCTGGTTCTGGTTTCCCAGCTTGACAACAGGATGATAGACGACTATTCAAACAAGGTGTATGTAGTGAACTTCCTCCTACAAAAAAAAAAACCAAAGAAAAAACTAGGCTAAATCAAACACATTGGCTATAGTTAATGAATAGTATGAGTCATCATAACTGACTGTGCTACAAACCACCTGACATGCCGGCATCCCCCAAACAACACATACTCATGTTACCTGTGGTTGTAAAAGTTTATTGTAGTAGAAAAAAAAAAGAAAAAAAATAGAAGACTGGGAGCCTCTCACTCAAGTTAAACAGATTATTTGGAGTCTTTTCTGCTGGATGGAGACTTGTCAGTAACAGTCCCTTTACCTACTTTCAGATCCACAGATTAGGCAAAGCTGTTCATTTAGGGTGAGCAAACAAGCAAATGGAGGTCCAAGAGCACCTGGAAAACAAAGCAGTATCTCTAATGATCTGAAAAAAACCCACCCGGCGAGTCCTCTTGTCGCTGGGAGGCACAGCGCTGTTGACGCAGGAAACTCAAATCCAAGTGCATTAACGTTTCCTTGTTGTGGCTCAGATAGCTGGCTTATGAGCGAGCCGATCCCCACGAGTTTGGGTCCACTTCCTCCTGGTCCACATCGCTCAGTTCTTTATCTTAGCGGTCCATCTGCCCCAGTGTGCACATTTCTCCCCTGAATTTAATAATTTGGTCAACATCCAACATGTTCAATCCTGATAGTGGTTGGGCAGTGTGGCAGTCAAACAACTACTAATATCACAATATGTGAAAAGACAGGGACTAGAAGTACGAAATGAAGTGTGTTTATGTATTGGGACTGAACAACAAACCTTTTCATACTTTTTATACAATGAACTTTCAAATTCACTTTCCAGACTTTTCCAGACTTGCTACCCCTGTGTAGGGACCCTGAGAGTGGGAGGGAGTGCACCCCTCTTTTTCTACCATCCATCCCCTGAGCCTGGATCATCGGCTCAGCCCAGTTCCTCTTTTGTTTTGCCTTGCTTGCGGGGCATCTTCTTGCTGCTGCTGTCCTCCAGCTCTTTGTTCTTGTAGTAGTGAGGAGCCACTTCGAGCAGCCAGCCGCTCTCTATCTCGATGACCTGGGGTGAGGCAAGGAGATAAATGAATCTAGTGGCAATAACAGGAGCACTCATCGGACTTCCTCATTGCCATGTTTTCCAAAGATGTCCCAAAGATAAGTCTACATGAAAGCAGTCATTGTATGAAGCTCTTCATATTGGATTCAATGAAAGGCATGACTTTGTGTTTCCTGTATTTAAAAAAAGACTTCTGCTCTTTGTTTCAGGATTTGTCTTTCATATTACCAGGCAAGCCTCAAAACCACACAGAGGCAAATTACATCACACTACCATACCACACATTTAGGCAACTAAAAACTACTACTACCACTATTTACCAAGGTGTAACACTGCAAATACTTCTAAATACCGCTGGAAGGTAAACCATATTGTAGCGTACGGACCTGTCTCATGAACTCCTTGGTGGTGAACACCAGCTCGTGGTAGATGAGCCAGCGGGGCTGCTCCTCAAACAGAGAGCTGTTGGGATGGACGTAGACCGTCTGCTGGTGCTTCACCGTCTTGTAACCGCCTTTGCTCAGTCGCGCCGTGTGATAGAAATACCCCGCTGTCACCGCCTGGGACAGGGAGGGGGAATGGGAGATAGATAGTTTATTAGTCTACCGGCACAGGGGAAACTGGGGTGACAACAGAAGCATGACAAAAGAACAGCACGGTAGAGATCAATGTATTAAATAATGCATCTAACAGTGGAATAACAGTACTAACATTATACTTTATCAATCTCTGTAGGGAAATGATCTTTTTCTGGCCCCCCTGCAGGGAGATCACAGCTAGAGAATCAGCTAGAGAAGAACGCCCCAGGAGTGATTCAGGGTCTTGCTGAAGGACACGCCCAACACAGGACTTAAGTCTGTCTAACCCCTAGGCCACATTGTGACAGACTGACATACTTCATGAGGGTGCAACAGACATGGAGGGAGAGAATGAGGTCAGGGCATTCAGAAGTTGTGGGGAAAGGTATTGCGGTTTCAGTACTAATGGGTGTTGAGGTTCGGTTGTGTATGGGACTAACAGATACCACAGAGATGCATATCAGCCCCACTCCACACATGTGGTCCTGCTCTACCAATTCTCTGGTCACAGATGCAAGCAAATGGTTCACACGTGTAGTCGATAAACTAGGCTAACAGGTGTGTTCACACAAGTAGTGCTTGAAGGGACAGTTTGATTATTATTCTTCACCTGTCACACTGATGGGAAAACGTTGACCTTTTCCCTTCATTATTCCTAAAAATGAGCTACTAAACTCCTAATTTCTAATTTATGTTTTCATATATGCTTGTGGCAGTCGGCGCTCCTTTGGTTAAAATGAGGAATACAAGCAATGCTATTAAAGCCAATTTAAAGACAAACTGAAGGACTAATGTAATGTTAGAAACATCTTCCCCAAAATGTTCCTAGTGCAAAAAATAAATAAAAATAAATACACGTACATTTGAGGCATTGGCTTAATGTCTGTCTCAAGGCCTGAGGTTCTTATCCAGAGCAACAGCAGAATAAGTTTCAAATCCTAGATCACCAAAATTACAAGCAACCAATACTTAAACTTGTGCAAGAGCCGCGGTGCCTGGTCAATGTTCCTGTAACCCTAGAATGAGAGAGTAAGAGACGTTCTAGGAAATAAGAACAATAAGAGCTAAGAAGGGAGCTGCAGCTCAAAATGTCAAGGGATCCCTTTAACCTATTTTATAGTTGCTGGTATGTTGACACAAGAAAAGGCAGCATCTTACGGGTAAAGGCGTATCCCGACTGACAAAACAAATGCCCTCTTATCGCAAGTGGTTTAGGGGTGCGTTCACAAACTACACAGACCCTGATATGAGAAGGTTTTAAAGGTCCATTCACACAAGCCAAACACAGCTTCTGTTCAAGGTGTTTTACAGGATTCCTACATATTTTCCACCAACCCCAATGTCTTCAATATGATACGCAGCATCGTGCGTATAGGGGCTGTCCGTCAACCTGAAGGTCTGGCTTAAACCCCTGTGTCAGCAAGCATCCACCCTGCCAAGTACCCTTAAGTAACACACTAAGTGTTTATCAAAACAGAGAGTGCCAAGCTGTGTGTCGTTGATGGTTCGCTGTCAAGCACACGGTCCCATCTCAATCTGCTTCAACCGGCTTTGTACTAGAGACTATGGCGCTGTTTGGACATGATGTGTCTTTCTCGCTATGAATCCTTGAGCTTCCCTTTCATTCTTGTGAGAAAAGTCACCATCTGATTGGCAAGTACATTCCTAGGATCTTGATCCATCCTCCACCCTGAGCGTTCTTGTGTTGTGTAATCATACTTCGGCTGTGGAGGTCACAATAGTGTACTATGAAACACCCACTGAATCCCCGTCGGTGACCTTGAATCCCCGGCACTGACCTTGCGGATCGGCGTGCAGTCTCCCCGGGAGCTGACCACCTCCACCTCGATGCGATCCATCAGGCCTTCCAGCTGCTCCCTGACGTCCCGGGCTCTCTTCATGGAGCGGAACTGGATGAAGTTCTCGTAGCACCACTGTGTCGAGTAGCCGCTCTCCACCCACTGAGGGATGAGGACATCGTGAGCACAGCTAGCAATACTGGGGGTTTAGGTAGGAGTGGTGATGGCTACACAATTAATCACATATAATCGTACATCGCGATTTTAGTTCCCACAATGAATAGTGGTAGAATATTGTATTAATACATATATTATATTATCATTGATATATTATTATATTATACCCCTCCCACCCCCCAGAACTACAATGCACATTCCCACTTTTTTTTTGCACGTTTCACTTTTTGACTTGTTGCATTGCATAACTTTGTCCTTTGTATAGTTTTTAAATATTGTTTTATTAATTCTTCATTGTTATTTTATTATTTACATTTCAGGGTTTTTTATTTTATTTATTTATTTATTTATTTATTTTCATTCTATTTCTTGTGTTATTCTATGTCTGGCTGCTGTGGCAAAGAAAATTCCCCCCCCGGGATCAATAAAGTACCTACCTACCTATATATTATTTCATTCAGAATGTCTGCTGTAGTTGTTGTAGTCAAGATGTTGATAAAAGCAAACATTTATTTTGTTCCTCATCAAGACTAATAACTTATTTTATCTATAACAGGGGTGGCCAATCATGTGCCATGGAGGGCCGAGAGTATGCAGGTTTTCATTCCAACCAAAGACTACAGCAGGTGATTTCACTGATGAGTCCCTCCTCTCTGGCTGAAGGTGTGTTAATCAGTGAAATCACCTGCTGTAGTCTTTGGTTGGAATGAAAACCTGCATACTCTCAGCCCTCCATGGCACATGACACCCCTGATCTATAACCTTGCAGCCCTAGAATTCCAACATTTTCCTACTTACTAACTTTGTAAAGAAAGGTGTTTTTTACAAATATAGTTAATTCATTAAAGTAACACTAACAATGAGTCTATTCTACAAACAGAAGGATGCCAAAAAACGATCAATGACAACACATTCATTGTGTACACCAAAAACGTCCATCCACTGTAAAACCCAGGTGATGGACATAAAAAGGTGAATTTCACATTTTATTTGTACCGATGACTCGTGGAAATGTTTTGCAGTTTTGCTAATTTATTTAGTTGTTATCTAGAGGTTTTGTCATTCCAGTCCCTAAATTCAGGTATGATCTAGACCAGGGGTGGCCAATCATGTGCCATGGAGGGCCCAGCGTATGCAGGTTTTCATTCCAACCAAAGACTACAGCAGGTGATTTCACTGATTAGTTCCTCCTCTCTGGTTGAAGATGTGTTAATCAGTGAAGTCACCTGCTGTAGTCTGCATACTCTCGGCCCTCCATGGCAAATGATTGGCCACACCTGATCTAGACAGAGGCTCAAACTAAATATCTTCATATAAAAGGATGAGGCTACGAACCGGCACAGTGAGGGTACATCTTTTAATAGAAAAGCTAATCTCTGAGACAAAGGTCTGAACACATTATATTTACCTGTGTGTAGACGTTGAGCAGCACCAGGTGGTCTCCCCCCGGCACCACAAAGTTCATCCTGGCGTTGTCGGCGTGCACCACCTTGTCTTTAGGCCGGTAGAAAATAGAGTTGTTCACAGACAGCATGGCTGCTATGGTCAGCACCTCTTCTGAACACTTATACCTACAGGGAGGGAGAGGTGAAATGGAAACATAGAGAAATGTCACATCTTATACATTTATAGTCAATACGTCACCTGCATCCTCAAAGGAGACACACATAGATTTCTATTACGCTAACCTTCATATCTAAACTTCAGAGAAAACTACAAAAGATACTAAAAAAAAAGCACTCCGTCCAGAGAAAGCTGGACTCACCAACTCACCTCTTGCTGGTTTAATTTAACAATGTGACGTACGGATTTATGCTGCGTATTGCCAGCCAGGTAACACGGCAGACCAGCTGACAGATAGGGAAGGATTAAGTTAGCATCAATACAGAGACTTACTGCTCAGAAGCCAGGATCATCTTGCTCAGCATGGGGTCCACCGGCAGCTCAGCCATCCTGCGACCCAGCTGAGCCACAAAAACACCAAGAACACACAGTTAACACACAGTTCACCAACTCCACAGTAACACCAATAAACTATAATCTATAATCATTTCTAATGAGGCTGCATTCTCTGAAAAACAGCCGTTCTTCCTGATTCCTTCCTGACTCTTCCTGAACACTGATTAACAATATCAGCTTGGTGATAATGACTGAAATCACGAGCCATATCTCACACCTATCAGTTTGAGTGATCAAGGAAGGGAGTGACTATTGGAAGTATTGGAAGCATGCCATGACCACAGGAGTAGCAGCTGCGTACTTCATGCAGGAACTGAATGCAGATGACCATTACGGCAACACATCCTATAATGTTAGTGACAATTTTTTGTGATCAAATGTTTCAATTTCAATTAATATAGAATTCAGTGTGTAGAACAAACAAACTATATATCAACAACTCTCCCCAGACACTCTTTCTACACCCAAAGTTACAATACAGATGATGTGGATAAGACCTAAACAGAAGAAACAGAATAAAACTTAAGTAATGTGACGGACTTTTACATGGATCCTGCTGATGAAAGACCCATGCGGTGTGTAGATGTGCCATGAAATGTGTTGCAAATGCCAAATCATTAACTATTTAATACAGACACTTTACCAGGAGGAACGTGATGGGGAACATGGGATAATTCTCTTAATTATATTAGATAATAATAATAATAAGATGACTTGTGGCCAAAAGCACCCTGCAGTAGGACAATGTCAAAACATATGAAAGAATGAGCCTATGACTGTTTTTTTAGGCATAAGATAAGGTCTGTCTAAGAGTTTCACATTGGTTTAAATCTGTCTCCGAGGCAATCTGTAGAAAGATGAAGATCTTTGTACCAGCAAGATTCAAGAATCAAGTTGAGACTAATCCCATATTTGCCTTTTTTTTACCGGCACAAAATGAACAGAGAGACTTCCATTGAAGAGCGTTATCGTAAATAAAAGAACAAGGAGGTGCCTGGAAGATGATACCTTGGAATGACATGTTGGATAACACCCAGGCCTTTCTCACTACGTATATGTCTGAGGTTGTGAATGCCGGTCATGTTACATAACAAACACTTCAGATATTACAGCTATAATAGTGAAGGCATTGTGCTTGCAAACCCTCACCAGTTATATGCCATTATATGCTTTACAGATTTCTTTCAACAAGGATGACTGTAAGGAGTTTAATCTTTGCCTCACATCTCTGAAAACTATTTAGCAGCGTTGAACTATGTACTGCTCTCAAAGATATGAAAAAGGGTAATTCTCCAGATTTGGATAGTATCTCCCCAGTATTTTATCTCGGATTTTGAGATAGGTAGCAGCGATCAACAGAGGCTCTTTCAAATGCAAACTCTGCATTTCTAATCTTACCTAACTGGTTTTTAATTCATGTCTGACATTTGAATCAGCTAACGATCATTTTAATTGCCTATATTTGTTTATAAACGGTTTTGAAAAGTCTATATGTGACAAGTCATCATCATTAGACCTAATCCTAAGACTCCTAAGACTGCTAAGCGCTCATTGCTGTGGTGTTTTTGCACTGCATCTGGCTGTTGCTGCTGCTGGGAGCATAAACTGCATCACTTCCTGTGCGCTGGAGGATTTTACCTGAGAAGGACCTACCGGACACCGGGTGTTCAGAATAGGAAATGTAATAGACTACAGGTTGAATCACTATTGTGTGATATCAATCGGGAGACAGACTAGCAAAACAGACATTTTTTTCTATGAAAATGTGGTGTTAAGTTTTTCCGTCATGTCCTAAGTCTGTCCAGTACCTTGGTGAGCTCTCCCAGGTGGTTGAGTGCTCCCAGGGCGTAGAGCTGCTCCAGAGCCAGGACCAGAGTCTCGTGAGGAGGCGGGTCCATGAAGTCAAAGTGAATGAGGTCATTGATGCCTGTGGCAAAAAGATATAAAATGATAGCGATCAAACAGTAACCTCTGGCCTCTGACTGTGTGTGTGACTGTGTGCACATCAAACCATACTACCTCCTCTGTCACACCTTCTACTTTAAAACTATCAATTTAAATGGTTGAGGTCAATAGTCTGTAGTTCTCTTCACTTCAACCACAAGCTAAAACACAGCCTCCCCTCACCCAAACTCTTGAGCAGCAGGACTACATTTCCCAAGTTGGTCCTCTGGATCTCGGGCACAGTGGTCTCCTCCATCTCGTGCTTAAAGGCCCAGGCCGTGTAAAGCCTGAAACATTTCCCAGCAGCCACTCTGCCCGCACGGCCCGCTCTCTGGTTGGCCGAGGCCTGATAGCGGAACAAAACACAAAGCGTGAAACGGGTTGAAACCAGCATAGAAACTTTGGGAATAACACAATACACAAGGGCAATCTGGAAAAGTCAAAGGTTAAACAAGATTTGTTTGCTTAACTGGCAACGTGACCATTCAGAAGCGGATCCGACATCTCTCAGAAATAAAATAAACATTTGTAGTATTTATCTAATTGGTTAAGAGATCATACTGCATTACTACCGCACCACTTTGTTGCTCCATTTGAAAATGTCTGCAATCACCAAACTGACAGTTTCTAAGTTGTTTCTGTGTGTGTTTGAGTTGCTGCTTGCTGCGAGTTACCCGTGAGCAGGGCGTGACGATGAGCGACTCCATGCCGGTGCGGGCGTTGTAACTCTTCTGTTTGCAGAAGCCTGGGTCAATGACGTAGATGATGCCGTCTATGGTCAGCGAGGTCTCCGCTATGTTAGTAGCCACCACCACCTTGGATTGATGGGGAGAGAATGTGCCAAGAGATTGAGTCAGTGAGCTAAGTGGAATGTGGATTAATACCAGGAGTGAAACGATCAATAAGTGAAGGATCAATAACTAAAAACAACAATGCAAGCGCTTTCATCTGCCATACCACGGTCAACAGCCAGCCAAAGTCTCTCCACTCAAATTCATTATACTACAGCGCCACCAAATGGCCAACACTTGCAAGGACATTTACAAGCACTTGCTGAGCATATACAGTGGAATAGGTTCTTGCCCACTACCTTCCCTATACTTTAAACAGATAATATACGGCCACTGTCTATATCAGTGTCTCTCAAAGTAGGGAGGGTGAAGGAACTGCAGGTGGACACAAAAACAAATGGAGAAAGCTGTATCTGTTTTTGCCAGATTCTACTGACCATTTTTGAGTAGTGAAAAATAAACTCAAACACGTTTTTTTAGCAGTGTTAAAATGTTTTATGGTGGATTTTTCCTTTAAACGCTACAGTAACCTTCAACTGGCATACTACCTGAAATGTTATCGTAATAGGAAACCAATTCAAATATATCACCGGTTTATGTATTCCTCACTCTATCAACTAAACTACTTAGAAAATCACATCGTCTCACCTTACGGGCCCCGGGTGGAGTAGGGTTGAAGATCTTGGCCTGCATGTCGGAGGGCAGGTTGGCGTAGATGGGCAGCACCAATAGCTCCGAGATCTTGGATCCAAGCCGCCTGCATCTCTCCTGGAGCAGCTCGCAACACGCCTCAATCTCCTCCTGCAAGACACACACACACACACAGGGCAGGAGATTAGATTAGATTTGAAAAAGTTAGTCATACCACAAAGGGAAATTGTTGGATTTTTCCTTTTTGCACCTGCACTGTTCTGTTACTGTACTGTAGCTGTTATGGTGATGCTAACGTGTCAGCATCCTTTGGTTCTCCATTGGAATAACTTAATTGTCAACCAATTACACCTGTTTGAGTGGGATGGTTCAACAGACTCATCTGGTGATCAATTGCCCTTATTGAGCACCAAAAAAACATTTTATTAAGTGTTATTTTGTAACTTTCAGGAGGATGTACTCATTTTTGCAACATGGCCTTTTACCATTTTGACAAGAAAATCATATTTTCCTGTTTAGTATTGACATATATCATATATATCAGAGTTGCAGGAACATTACATCATATAAGAACCCCAAATATGTCTTATTTGTAAAGATAAATCACTGTATTTGTTAGGTTTAAGAGAGGGTGTACTCATTTATGCTATATACTGTACCTACCTGTCCAGTGAGGAAGACCAGGATGTCTCCAGGAGACTGGGTGACGTGGATCTGTAGCACAGACACCACACATGCCTCCAGGTAGTCGGCCTCTGGAGCCTACACAATGCCAAAGAGTGATGCATACATCAATACATCAATAATAGAGAGAGTAAAACAAGATAATAATCCAGCAACTGTAAAGCAATAACCAAGGATAAAGGATTTCATTCCAAAACGATATACACTGACTCTAAGAAAAAATGATTCAAATCCATCAGGCCATGGTTATAGTTAAAATATAGATGATTTCATTCTGAAAAGCATTAATGGTTTAGTATACAAACGTCATAAAATAGATAAATATTTTCCTTCTCTCTTTCCCTCCTCCAGGGCGGTCAGAGGTCAGAGGTCAGCTACAGTGCAGCACCCCTGGAGCTGGTAGGGATTCGGTCTTACTCAAGGACACTTCAGCAGGGTGGATACTTGGTA
Source organism: Gephyroberyx darwinii (assembly GCA_900660455.1). Classification (NCBI taxonomy): domain Eukaryota; kingdom Metazoa; phylum Chordata; class Actinopteri; order Trachichthyiformes; family Trachichthyidae; genus Gephyroberyx; species Gephyroberyx darwinii. The sequence continues at coordinate 27,723 of CABFOQ010054041.1, forward strand.
ACATGTGGGGGATTTAATCCTGAGTCCTCTGGTTGAAGGACGGTGTCCCTGATCACCACTACCTGAATTTGATTTATTTACTTATCCCTTTTGTAAAATTAGTTCTTTGTTCAAATAGAAAAACAACGAAGGTCCAAGGCATTACCAAGCAAAAATGTAAAAAGCAGTTTGGTGTGCTACTCTCTGAAGAAGGCCACAACATGAGTTAGTTTTATTATGTTCTTTTGAACTAGCCAGGAAATAAAGGCTTTTAAAATGTTTGTTTGAGGAGTGCCTTGGAACCTGTTTCTTTTTCAATAAGCAACAACCCCAAACCAAAGAGCAGCCTCATCAAATACCTCCACACACAGAAACCCACAATCCTTTCATCTTTGGCAAAACACTGAAACAAATCTCTTATTTGGTATCAAACGTCTGCACGGCATGCTGATTCCTACCTTGGTATAAAAGATGTCAACGGGGAATCTCCTGCCAGGGATCCTGAAGACGGGGGCGTCGTCGAAGAAGCAGGAGAAACGCTCCGTGTCCAGAGTGGCGCTGGCCACCAGGACCTTCAGGTCTGGTCTGAACCTGGCTATGTCCTTGATCAGGCCGAACAGGATGTCTGTGTGGAGCGTCCTCTCATGGGCCTCGTCTATGATGATCACACTGAAGAGAGAGAGTGGATTGTACAATAAGCCTACCCATGTCAAGGTTGAAAATTGAACTCTCGTATGGTGCGATGAGGGACCACAAAAAGCTTGAAAACAATAGGACACGTCTTTAAGGAAAACACTGATCTCCCAATTCATTCGCTCATGAAAAAACTGTACATGCCTTCATTTTCTGAAGAGGCTTAACAACAAATCCCAGTGAAAATAACACAGAAGAACAGCTAGTCCTTCCATTCATTGTATTACCTGTAGCTGGCCAGGTCAGGCTCGGTGAGAAATTCTCGGAGCAGCATGCCGTCTGTCATGTACTTGAGCACCGTCCTCTCGGAGGTGCAGTCCTCAAAACGGATGCTATAGCCCACCTGGGGGGGTGGGGATACAAAACAAACATGAAAACAATCCAAATACATTTTTACACATTTTGTCACGAATACACTTTACACATACAATATCAATACAGAATTCAAGTAAACGCGTAACACTGGACAAAACAGGCAAGAACAACAGCAGCAAGATCACAAGGTTCAGCAATTCTGCAAAAAAAAAAAAAAACATCGACCATATTTATTTGGTGTCAGGACATCTGCAGGTTTCAGAAAGACAAACTTTAGTGCATGAATGGAGTGTGAAACAACATCAAGCTGTTAACACCAAAGTGCTGTGGTAGCACAGTGTTGCTGGAACTGAGACAATGACTACAGTCAGAAAATCACCGCATCACATCCTGGTGTGTGAGTGCACAGCACACCAGCCTCGAGTTGGTTGATGCTCGTTTGGCATTTGCCTTGTTTCGTTTGCCCCACCTTCCGGCTCACTGAGTGTAAAGAATCTGTCAGTATCCCTATCTGATTTTACATTTACATCAAAATTAAACCTAATTGAAAACAAGGCTGGCATTACATGGTGGAATTAACACCTATAGTAACTGTATTTAAGACATTTTTTAATAATTTTTAATAATTCTGGATCTGAACACATAGGGAGAGGAAGAGAAAAGAAAAGAGGGAACCAAACTCACCTCGTTACCGAGTTTGACGGACACTTCCTCTGCCACTCTGGCTGCCACAGACATGGCTGCCACTCTGCGAGGCTGCGTACATCCGATCTTCAAGCCACCTTTGGTGTAGCCCTGAGAGAGGAACAACAAGTAGTCAACACTTCTACTAAACCCCAACGATAGCGGACATTAAGAGTATTGCGTGCTATGTCAGGGCTGGCCTGAAATATTATGACGCCATGGTCTACCCACTGAGCTCTACAGGACCAGCCACTTACATCCTCCATGAGGTACTGAGGGATCTGGGTGGTCTTGCCGGAGCCCGTCTCCCCCTCGATGATCAGGATCTGGTGCTCGTGGATGGCAGCGAGCAGGTCCTGTCTGTAGGGGAAGACTGGCAGGCTGCGTCGTACCTCCTGGATGGAGTTTTTCTTCAGCTCCGCCTGGGACAGGCCCGGGTCCTCCTGCTCCTGCACACACCAGAGTTGGAGGATGTTGGGCATGTAGCAGACAGTCTCATCCACAGTGATTGACAGTGTGCTGAGCAGGTAGGGGTTTAATGCCTTGCTTAAGGACAAGGACATGGCAAATCCAGGAAGACGACTTTACTTCAGTGCTCAAAAACTGGAAATCATTTGCCATAAAAATGTCCTTATATCTAAAGAAATTATAAATAAAGCAGCATTACTATTCTGTGAATTGCAGTTTCAGTTTATATTCTGTATTGACTGTATTAACTCCAATCTTGGTCCAATCTGAAGTTTTAGCTTCAGTTGAAGGACTTGTGAAACCCACTGGATAAACGGTCAAGCTGAAAACGAGGCTTGTGTTTCTTACTTCTTGAAAAGTTGACATTTTGCAGATACAAGGTTTTCACCAGACAGGGACGATATAAACACACCTTTTCTGACAGGGTTCCCTTCATGGTGACGGCGCTGCTGACAAAGTTGATCATCTCATCTTCCTCCAGGATCAGCTCGTACTTCTCCCTCTCCTCCTGCATCCCTCGCTCCCGCTCCCTCTTGGCCCCGAAGCTGAGGGAGGCCGTCTTAAGCCTCTCCTCCTCCCAGCGGCCTTGCTCTCCTCCCAGCTCCATGGGTGTTTCATCCAGCTCCAGGTCCCTC
>CABFOQ010054044.1:2532-21862 GCA_900660455.1 Gephyroberyx darwinii
GCTTGTGTGTGTGTGTGTGTGTGTGTGTGTGTGTGTGTGTGTGTGTGTGTGTGTGTGTGTCTATGTATTTGTGTGCCGCGCATGAATGACCTCTCCCTGTGTGGTGTGTGTTTTATGTACTGCAAATGAAAAGAGAGAGCAGAGGGCAGGGAGACGTGACCTATCCATACATAGGCATCCTCCTATCCAGATCAATGCACTAAGGAGTAAAAATGGTTTGAGCAAAGTTAAATTAATCATTTTGATCCTGGATATCTTTGACTATATGGACACACACATTTTAAACAACAGCAGTAATAGTAGTAGAAATAGTAGTAGTAGTAGTAATCAAGCCTTAAAACAGACTAAAAATACTAGGAAATATCTAAAATAGCTAGGAACTTATTTCCTTATTATTTTCTTTTTTCTGTCGCTTATTTCATTTTTGGGTTTATTTTTCCATAATGGTAGTACAAAAACTCGCAGGACTTCAGGCATTTCTCCATCATCATCTCCACTCCCTCCATCACAGCAAACTCTTTACAAGATCCGTTATAAAAGCGGGAACGCCTGATGAAAAGAGCCATCCGTCTCTATAGACATTATTATAAGGCATCAAGTGGTTCTTTTCCTATTGGATTGTGTAAAGAGTCAGTAGCCAGGGCTACTGTGGCTCACCACAGCTGAAAAAGTACATTTCTCATATCTTATGTAAAAAAAAAAATTAATAAAAAAGATTTGCAATTTCCATTCCACAGAAATATTTAATGCTAACAATAATAATACTTCATTTGGAGCCTACTGTATGAGTTCCTGTTTGTCTGTATGACAAAAACTAATGACAAATTGCAATTACCTGAAATGAAATGTAGTCAAAAAAAGTCAAAGTCAAGTCATTTTTTTTATTTAAAGAATTACAATATTATAATCAATATTATACCCTTTTGGGCGATGAACCCCCGCCCCCATCCGAGATAAATACAGTATACATGTAATCCCAAAAAATCTGCCTTTCTGATGATGATGATGATGATGATGTTGACTCAGGTTAAGTAGAATAACAATGTTGGCTGTCGGCATCAGGAGGACGATGAAGACGATGGTGTTTATTTAGTCCAGTTCAGACCTAGTGGGACTGGGTCTTGGTCTGGTGGCGTCCCAGTCCAGAGCCCCTCACTTAACCGTGATGGAGATGATGGATGGCCCCCTCAGCCCCAGTCCCTCTGCACTTCATCAACACAACCACCGGCTGCTGCTGACACACCCAGCATAGACCTCAATATGACTAACCTGGTACTGGTACTAATACTATTATTACTAGTACTACTACTGTTGTTACTATTACTACTACTACTACTGATAATACTACTGCTACTACTACTACACCCATACCTTAAAATAATAAACATGGAAATTGATCATAATTATTATATAATAATTATATAATGCTGTTTTTATTACTATTGAACAATCCATTATATATAACGGTAATAAGTGCCACCCACACCTCAAAAATAAAATGAAAATCCATCATTATTATGTTATGTTATTATTATGTATTATATTATGTATTGCATTACGAATATCATGCAACTATTCCTTGTCATAATAATAATTATAATAATAAGTCAGCCATAGTTTAGAAATATAAACATGAAAATTCATTATTAAAATTATCTTTCTTTGCCTCAGCATATGTTACAAAATTGTACAGAACACGTTGTTTATGAAACTATAGACTTACTGAATTTAAATATATTTAATAATTTTTAAAAATTCAATATTTGTCTACATTGATTTTATTTAACTGAATTCAAGTCTGTTTTTAACTTGTCTATACACGGGTTATGATGTAACTAACCCTTGTGCGACATCAGATTTAGTGTACTGGTAAATAAATAGATTTTTCTAAGCCTTTTTAAGAATGAAAACAGCCAGTAAGAGCAGAGCCGGTCCAAAATATGACTTTAAAAATGAAAACACAGCCAGATTAAATAGAGATTCAATTAATAAAAGCACAAATGAAAAGCAAAGGATTATAAGAGAAAAACAGAGAGTAAAACGGGTTCCAATGACAGTGAGAGAGGGAGAGAGAGAGAGAGAGAGAGAATGATGCCATAAAAGAAAAACAGAGGATTTAGAGGGAGTCTGAAATAAAACGCAGAAGAAAAACAGAGGATTAACTGATATTGAACCACTGCCTGCTGAGAAGCCAGGAGTAGCTGGTGGCCATTTTCTAGAAGCTAAATTCCAATGGACTCACTCATGTGTGTGCGTGTGTGTGTGTGTGTGTGTGTGTGTGTGTGTGTGTGTGTGTGACACCAAGCCATTCTCTCTTTAATACCAAAGCAGAGGGAGGTAAATGCCAGCCATTTGTATCTCCTTTCATCAGCAGCTGTATGGGAGCCCGGTCAGGTTTAAAGGTCCAGTCCCTCGCCACAACACCAAACATCACTGAGCCTGTCATGCAACAACGAATGAAAAAAGAGGATCAAATAGGAGAGGAAATCTGATTATCTCAAACGGTAAGCATCCGTTGATTCCGCAAGGACATTGTACGTTGACTTGTCATTTACGAAGCGCATTTCCTCCATGATGATTTCCTTGTGCAGGGGATGCTAATTTTGGCACAACAACAAAAAAAACCTCTGCCGCACAGGAAGCGATACATTTTACATTTCTGGTTTGTTTGGAATAAACAGAAGAAGAACTGGGTAGTTAGCATGAGCAGCGATAGCCACCGTGGCTGAACAGACAAAGAAAAGAGAAACTCAAACTTCATCAGCAGAAAATCCAAGGAGAAAGATGCCACAGTACTGGACACACGGTTTGATTGACAGGTGATCTCTGGGAAGTGCAGTGCAGTAACACCAAAGCAATGAGGCTGAGACAAAGATGGAGGCTAAATTTAAAAAAGGATCTCACTGATGCAAAAATCTGGTTATCCAACTATAAGTCATCTGGAATCAAGGTGCACAATATAAGCCAACTTTGTAAGGTCCAACCTAAAATTCCAGGTTGGCTTATTAAGCGTTTTTTTTTTTTGTTGTTGTTTTTTTTACTGGCTTTAAACACGCCCTGGCCTCTTAACTGTTGTTTCTGTCACAAGAAGCTAAATGTCAAAGTCCTCCAGCCCAAACCCTCAAAACCCTCAAAACCACCGAAACCACCTCTTCAAAACAGAAGAGGATTTATGCCATTTCTGCTTTCTGTCTCTCGCCCTCCTCTCTCTCTCTTTATTGTGCTCCATCTATTTTCAAGCATTGCCGTCGGCCTTTTCCTCAGCAGACGTTTCCTGCAAATAAACATGGTTTCATTATTAATATATTATTTTACATTTCTTACATCATTATTATTATTATTTACGTTGAATAAACTGAAGCAGAGTGGCTTATAGTTGTTGGGTTTTTTTTGTTCTTGTTGTTTTTTTTTTTTTAAAAAAGTAAAGTTGCATATTTTTGTCTTTGCAACCTTTTTGAAAAAAGGTTTCATAGTAGGGTTTTCCAGAAAAACAATTATGAATTATTTTTCCATCTAATAATATTCCTGTTTTGTGCAGAATTGGTTTCTGTACAATTACAGCCATACAAACACTTTTTGGATTTTTTTTTTTTGTTTAACGATTCACAGTCACTAGTCATGAATTAATTCTATAGGAAATTTAGGCTCATTCTCCAACGCGGTACAAAGTGCAGTGAGAAACGGTGACGTTTCAATAATTCAAACTTCATTCACGTTCAGAACATACGGATCAATTTTAAAATCTTGGACATTAAATGTGATGATGGAGGACACAGGAGGATAAGTGGAGATGACTGGTTTAAGCCTCAGGAATGTCCTCCAGAAAGTCTCATAAAAGTGAAATCTTCATTATTCATTTTATTAGTTGTTTTTGGTCCAGTATGCTAACCTGGTAGTTATTATTTTAATTCTGTTTTTGTTGTTGTTGTTCTTAAAGAGTACCAACATTCATGTGTTTAGTATTTTCTTAATGGCTACAGCAGAGCTAAAGAACTTGCTGTGATATATAAATTGACAACAGGGCTAAATTATCTCCGGGCGGGCCGGGTCATTGCCCCCGAGGCAACTCAAACTCTGACCTCTTTTTTAACAAATAGAGTTCCAAACCCCTGACTATTAATTTGCATGTTACTTGCCATGTTTGTTTGCAGTGGCATGAAAAAGCTGAGCAGAGTCAAAAGACGCCCGTGTCACTGAAACAGTCAAAATGCAAAGCTTAATAATATTGAAAATGGGTTTATGTCATCAACATCTAGAAGCCTGTATGCAAACCATCAGAGATCAGATTTTTACAAAGCTGTTGGTAGTGCTGCAATTATTTTCATTTTCATTGTTTTTCATTTACATTTATTTTCCGGTTATCTGTCAGGTCTTTTCTTTTTTCTCTATTCAAATAATCTATAATCAACAACACACTTTCTTTCTAACTTTTCAGTGTAAAAAAAATTGTATATATATATTTTTTTTAAATCAAGTCACTTTTTTTGATGAATGCACAAAATGTCCATACTGCAGCTCAATAAAACAGAAGTATAACATTTTTCCAAATGTAAAATAATCAATTGAATTGAGTTGAATTTAATTGTATTTAGTGGTAGAACAGTAGAATGCCATTGCCATAGCATTGACTTCTTAATCCGTCCATGGAGGCCATTCTTCTTCTTACTCTCTTAATGGAGGATGACCCACAATGGGAGGCCATCGGTGGCAAATCAAACATAAAGACTATTCAAAAATTATTTTTGGAAATTATAGAATTTTTCATTGCAGCCCTAGAGGCTTAAAAGTTCAATTGATGGTCCAGAAAGTCGCCACTCTGTCTGCCATTTATCTCTGGTATGTCTCACTATTCACACTGATCGCTGGATTGTCCTTTGACTGTATTTTGGGCTATTTGAACCCCACTGCCCATTTTCTAATCCATTCCCTGTCTAAACATGCTAACCTTTGCATAGCGGAGGCTAAATGTCAGCCTCTTCTGTCATATGTGGTGAGCTTCCTCCACCACTCAGACATCCAGACCATCCTCTCCCAGCCAAAACATCAGGTGGTTCTCCACAACACTGTGTGTGTGTGTGTGTGTGCGTGCATGTGTGTGTGTGGTGAGGGGAGGCGGTGTTACTCATTTAAACCTCCTCCTGACTCAGAGTCTCCAACAAGTCTCTGTAGCGTGGCCGACCGGGGACATTTTCTTCAGAATCTCCAAAAGAGTCAACGTTAACACTCGAAAGGCCAGTGGATTGTCTAAAAGAAGGCCAGCAAGATCTCATTTGAGGGGAGGTAAATAGAATTAGAACTACAATTTCCTTGCGGGACTTTTAAAGATCTTGTCCAGAACGTGGGTCTAGGAAAAGCCGTGGAGGAACATTTTGGCTCAGCCTTTCTAGGGTTTCAAGGATTGACAATAATCATTAAAAAAACTTCTATAATTTCTAAATTCTATAATGAATGGATATCTTGGAAACTTCAGAAGACTATGTACTGTAACATTTTCAGTTCAACTATGAAAAACAAGTCGGTGCAGATTTCCATAGACTTAAATGACCTAAAGTGTTTTTGAACCTTATAGCCCACTGAATTTCTAAGCTTGTCAGATGTTGTGCAACACTCTGCAGCAGCTGGCATAGCCATGCAGCCCAACCAGAGCTGCTCTAGATGAAGATTTATTAGACCAGCAGAAACACAAGGACACAAACGCTGTTAGATCATGTTTTCTCTCTCTCTCTCACTCTCTCTCTCATTCCCTCTCTCTCTGTCCATCTATCAGTAGATTTACTGCTGGTAGAGCAGCTCCAGGACAGAAGAGCAGCTAGCTTATGTTTTCATCACAGACAGGAAGGAAGGAGGAAATTGAACGAGGTGAGCGCTGAACATTACGTGGAGAAAAAGGAAAATCTTTTTCATCAATGACAAGACTGAGACATAGAGACACCCGGAGACAGCTAACGAATGAAGCCGATGTTGCTATCTATTGCAAAATTCTTGCTGTAATCACAGAGGGGAATTTCTGTTTGAAATAAATTAATTAATTAATTAATTAATTAATTAATTAATTTGGGTGGAACTATGAGAAGAGTACTACCTCTACCAGCATTAATGCAATGGTTTTCCACTTGAAAAGGATGAGCCGTCTGGAGTTTGGAAAAGGCCATGGCTTCTCTCTGGGTTGGAGATATCTCTTCTGGGGTTGTCTCAAATATGGCAATCATAAGGTTAGGTCTGACATCCTTGTTGCAAATGTTAGAAAATATGTTGAAGATGGCTGACCAGAATGGGGCCAACATAGGACATGCCCAGTACATGTGACTAAGAGTGGCAAAGCTTGATGGCATTTAGAGCTAGGTTGGTTTTTGGTCCGAATATAACCGAAAAATAACAAAAACAAATGTTAAAAAGTGTTTTTTTAAAAAGCAACCCAGGTGATCACGGCCTGAAGTAGTTCTGAATGGTTAGAAATTAATGGGTTAGCAAAACACAGACGCTGTTTTTTACCCAGAAATAACATGTTTGGGCCATTACAAATTTATCCAGATAGAGTTCAACTACATAAAAGTCAAGGTGTGAATGCGTCCAAGACACACTGAAGATGGATAATGATCAAATCACATCTCAAGGAGTGGTCAGAGACACATTTGGCCTCATGAACATCAAAGTGTACATGCAATAGTGCTTTCTTGACAATAAATGAATATTCAGCAAAACAACAACAATGTGGATGCTATCTAAGTTAGTGTAATGCTATCTTGCTTAGCAACAATGTCCTTGAAACAAGGAGGACCAGTAGACAATGTTTGGAAGCTATCACCGGTTGGTAGACAATGTCTTTAACCAATCGCCGGTTGGCAGACAATGTTTCTAACCAATCACAGATTGGTATGACCATACAGTGTTTGTAGTTTGTAGTAGCCTGCTAGGTAGATATATAGATGGGAGTAGGCCATCTCTGCGTCTGTCAGCTCCAGCCATCTGTTAACCAGCTGTGGAATGATGTCTAAACTCATACCTCTCACTCTGTCTCTCTGTCTTTGTCTATGTCTCTCTCTCTCTCCGACCCCTTCCTCTGATAGAGGGAGTGAGTGAGCTGAGCTGAGTTGTGCAGAGATGCTTTATGGGTAAGAATCTTTCTGAGTAGCATAGTTCACTGACAGCTTATTAACCTCACTCCTCTCTCTCTCTCACACACACACACACACACACACACACACACATACACACACACACACACACTTAAGGGATAGACCGATATATTGTGTCGATATAGTCCTTTTATTAAAAATGGGATCTGACCCAGTCAGTGTCGTCCACCTGATATGATAGATATGATACAATTTGATTGATTACATATTTATTGTAGAATTGATCAATACTACACTGGTTGTCTATAGGAAGCCCTTAACCTGAATTGATTCTTATGAGACATTTTGATCAGATTATTATTATTATTATTATTATTATTATTATTATTATTTATTTATTTTTTTTATCCTGAGTTTCAATTAAGAGTTTTAGTGTCTGAGGCTTTTATAGCTCTGACAAGTATAAAATTCTGAAGGAAACGTTGAACACTTGGAATTTCTTGGTAGGAAAATAGTTAGATTTAAAGATATCGAATATGAGCACAAAATATCATCAGTTTTACTAGCAGCAGTTTGCAATAATCTTTTACTTATTCATATTGCACATAGTTCACATTCTTTTTTGTCTGTAAGTTTTACTTCTACTACTGATAGAGTTGACGGCAGACGCCTTTGCTCAGTCATCTGCCACTACCTTCCATTTCTCACACATGCCCAATCACCACTCAACCACTCCGCCTCAGCCCACCTCTTGCCATTGCCAGCTTCTTCAGGGCAGAGAGGCTGCCAAGGCGGACCCAAGGCGATCTCTCTGTCCCTGTTCTGTGGAATGCGCTAACCAGATGAGTTGCAATCATTTCAATCAGTCTGGCTGCAAAGCATCTTCATGCAAGCTCCTCCATGCAAGCTCCTCCATGTCTATTCTCATTGTTCCCAGAGCCACTCACGCACCACCCCACAAAACCCACCAAAAACGTGTGAATGTCTGTCCACCTCTCCACACCCATCAACATCACCCCATTCTACTATTTGCATTGAGGCTCACCTTCGGCAGCAATAGCAACCCCAAGATATTTTATACCCTGCTCCCCTTCATCCAACCACCAGCATGTTGGCCATAATCTCCACCTTCCGCCAACTAGGGGTTCGTCTCTCAGAGGAGAAAACCAAGGTCCTTTGACAAATCTTGAATTCCTCAGAATCATGCTCAACATAATCACCCTGGAAGCATCCCTTCCCATTGACAAACTCCACCGCATCACCTCCATCTTCTCTGACTTTGTAGAAGCCCCCGGCTGTACCAAGCACCAGGTCTTGTCTTTGCTGGGCCACCTCAACTATGCCACCAAAGGCCACTCCTGGCCCCCGGCTGCCCCAGTCCCCTCTCTTTTTTTCTTTTCTGGTTCCTCCAGCATTGGAATGGCATAATCTTCTTCAACCACAGATGCATCTCCTCCCCCAAAGACATCCAGCTGTATACAGATGCAGCCCCCTCAATAGGCTTTGGAGGCTACCACAATGGCAGGTGGTTTGCCACCACATGGCTCCTGGAGTTGCCCTCCAGCACCCCTACCCTTTCCCTAGCACTCTGTAAACTCTACCCTATCATGGCAGCAGCCATCCTGTGGTATCAACAGTGGTCAAAAAAGGTAATCCTCATCCATTCTGACAACCAGTTGCACATCAATCATGCCATTTGTGCACTAACTCGGCTGTCTATTTCTTAACAATTCCTCCTCTGTGCTTCCCATCGCCCCAGATACTCAAATTCCATTCCTGTTTTGTGGCCAGACGTGACTCACCATCTTCTCTTCCTTAGCCCAACCCACAATCCTAGTACTGGACCAACTGGGAGTGCTTCAAGGACTTCCACACCACGTACAGCTTAACCTTCCCTTTAGATGAACCCTTTACTATTATATCCTTCATCAGCTACGCCAGCTGCGCCTTCTCCCTGTGCACCACCACTCTTTGCTCCTATCTCACCAGTACCACTATCTCACCAGTAGTTTCTTCCTGAAGCTCTTTTCAAGCTAAAGCCTCTCCTCAACAACCCACCCTGACATTACCCTTCTCCTTAAAGACCTCTAACAATCTGAAACCCCCACCAACTGCAACGCAGGTGATATCCTTCTCACATGCCTCAATACCCACTGTTCCAGCCACTATCCCACACCAGAGTTTGCTTAGAGTTTACTTAGGCAACCTCCACCTACAACCATTCCTTCCACCCAAATCTAGAAGACCTAAGGATCATTGACCAAGACATTCATAACCAAGCAGACCAACCCAGCCGCACTTCATTCAGCTCACCTGCGCACCACAACTGTGCCAAACCACCTTGATTACTATACTATAAAGCCCTCTCCAAACAACATGTCTGCCCATTTTGCAATCTGACTATTGTCACACCCCTCCACCTCCCTCTCTCCTCTGTCTAACCACCCACTCTGCATGTTCTGTCAAGGGTTCCCAGGGAGGTGGTCACTCCACCTAAACATCAGCCCTGAGAGGCCTCCTTGAGACTCCAAGCCCAGACACTAACAGAGTCCCCCTTCTTGGCCCTAACGTTTCCCTCAATGAATATCTGCATTCAAATTAGATCTCCCTGATGTTTCTATGCATCAGGGTTTGTCCAGCTTGTGAACTGCTAATTTGCACGCCCTTTTTCATACATTTTATCTCAATATGTTCTAGTGTTGTAATGCTTGGTTGCCCTGTGTTTATATACCCCCATTTGCTCCATTCTATATAAACCTGAACTAGGAAGTGCTGAGTGAAGTCAGAAATTTACAGAACAGTAAAGAGGAAAAGATTTTAACATATTTGAAGGCCTCTCTACAGTCCTCTCTCCACTGAACTCTGAAGTACAAATTTTGTTTACTATGTAGCCAGCCCAGGTGAAGATTGTACCTGTTTCATGGTCCTTGGTCTGGGACTATCACCTTCAAATCACTTTGAAAGAGATTTGAAACTGAAGGTGTGCAAAATCACCTTCAAGTGCCTGCCTGAGGTTAGACCGCCCTCTGTGGTAGCCTAGACAATTGCACCATTTGCATTCATATCAATCACTCCGATGTCAAGCAAAGAGTGGGATTCCTCAAGTGGGTAATCAAATGTATTTTTCCAGGTTTCCCTCTGAACAATTTTGGATACTCCTTCTTCTATGTTACTGACTTCACCATCTGGGTCTGTAGAAAATGTGAATACCTGGGTTTGAGGTAATTTAAGATTCTACATGTGTCTAATCCCTGTCTTTTTCTTTGTTTTAGTAGTGGTTGTAGTAGAGGAATGGACGGATTCTGGACATGGCTTGTGGGCGTACACAGTCTTTATTCACAGACACAATATTAACAAACATGAGGGCAATTATTGTTTGTCCACGCAATATATCTCCAGCCAGTCTCTGGCAATAGCATGGCCCCACTTTGAACCTAGTGGAGCCCTTTTTAACTTGTTGTGTTTAAGGCACTAGAAATAGAAATAAAGTTGAATTGACTTCTGGCACATACTGTGTCGCACATCAACACACTTTGATGCCAGGACACTGACACTGATACAAGCCTCCATATCAAGGCAACAGGTGAATAGCAGACAACAGGTGAAAGCAGCAGCAAATCATGTAACCAAACACTGGGTTGTGCCAGTCCTCCCCCTCACCTTGGATCCAGCCAGAGGTGTGGAAGCTAAGTGTTTCTGAGCGATGGCAGTAGAAATGTCTAACAAGTCTGCCAACACTTTTACCTGCAGGGAAGTAGACTTGCTTTGCTATTCTGAATCACTGAATCACTGACAGCCATAGGATAGCTATATCCATTAACAAGCATATAATGCTAGCATGTACATAAGTAAGATACAAAAGCAAAATGATGCAGGGTTTGCAGACTTTGCAGTGATTAAGCTGACATGCCCTCCTTTATTCCCTTGTTATGGGTTCATAGCACACTAATATTAACCACTTTATCACCTAAAGAGCTTGCTTGCTTTTGTAAAGTGACCAATTGCTAACCAACTGTAGATTTCAAAGTTTAATAGCTAACTATACCCTTCTTGTGACCAGAGAAAAACCTCTCCTGGTTATCCGGCTATTGGGTATGTGATGGTAGGGCTTCCTCACCATCCATATGTTCCACAGTTCCAATAGAATCTCAAAGCCCCAATGTAATATATAACATTTTGGTCTCCGTGTGTATCTTCAAAGGGGGAACAAATCTTCAGCCTTTCAAAGTCATATAACCATGACCCATAAAAGCCACTTGATAATATTTGATAATAAATGACTTGAACTTGAACTTGAACTTGAACTTGCTTGTATTTTATCCAACCTGTTGGTGGTTAAGGCTTAGAGGTGTGAGCAGTAGAAATTATGTTATGTTAGAGCATTTAAAAAGTCTAATCTGATGCCTACTGATGTCTTAATTCACAGTTTTCAGGAGCCAGTATGATCAATAATCTTCCTGTGACCCAAAGTTAGGTCCTCACCCTGCAGGCTTCCGTTTTTCCAATCCACCTTCCTCTCTCCACTCTCAAATCATTTCCTCAATGTCAAACCATTTGATCCTTGCGGAGCCACTCAAGAGAAATGTGTGTGTATGTGTGTGTTTAAGTGCGTATATTGCAACCCCCAGAGAATAAAGTATAGCCTTTGACCTAAATAACTAATGTTCCAAATAGACCAATGCTGTTGTTTGAATTCCATGTAATACCTTCATACCTTCAATTACATACACTCCAAAACCAAGTCAAGTCAAGTCAAGTAGAGTTTATTGTCATTTCAGCCATACATGTAGCACATACAGCCAAACAAAATGTCATTTCTCACAGGACCAAGGTGCAAAAAAACAGAACATACAATGTAAAGTGTCAAGTGTAAAGTGACCCGTGCAGGGTGTGTGTGTGCATGTGTGTGTGTCAAGTAAGGCATGTATGTGCTTGGGGTAGCAGCAAGGTGTTGAGCAGTCTGACAGCCTGGGGGAAGAAGCTGTTGCACATCCTGGTGGTGCTGGCCTTAATGCTTCGGTACATCAGCTGTGGCCAGGCTGAGTATCTGCTCCTCGGGGGGAGGGTATCTCTTTCTCCCATGTATGTCATTTAGTGCCTCAAAACGTGCATAGAAGCCATTCAGCCAATCAGGAAGGGAGGCGTAACTGTCAACGGCCCATGCCGTAATCTTATAGTCAGTTATGGCCTGAATTCCCTGCCACATGCAACATGTGTTCTTGGTGTCACAGAAATGACCATGGATTTTCAGTGCCTGTTTTGCCTCCCTGATGGCACGGGAGAGATCTCTTGCTGATCTGAGGGCTGCTTCATCACCCGATCTGAAGGCAACAGCAGCGGCATACAGACCTCTGCTGTCATCCATGGCATTGGCCTGTGTGGTGATATGTTTCATGACAGTGACATTCTCAATGTACTTCACTATGTAGCTGGTCACAGATTCGGCGTACTCCTCAATGTTCATGTGCAGGTCATAGGTGGCAGCCTCCTTTAACATATCCCAGTCTGTGCATTCAAAACAGTCCTGTAATGCTGAGGAGGCTCCTGCCGGCCAGACCCTGATCTGCTTTTGTGCTGTTTTGTTGCATTTGAGCACTGGTCTGTATGCGGGGATTAGCATAAGAGAGATGTGATCTGAGTAGCCAAAGTTGGGTCAGCCTTGTATGATTCACGGATGTTAGTGCACACCAAATCCAACATATTCTCCCCTCTGGTCGCCAAGTTCACATGTTGGTAGAATTTAGCACAGTTTTTAGCTTTGCATGGTTGAAGTCTCCAGCAACAACAAAAAAAAACATCAGGATGAGCAGTCTGTTGTCAGTCCGTCTGTCCCCCTTAATTAAAGGCAAATGAACAGTTTGTGTCTGCAGCAGTTTTCTTCCACCAGTCATATTCTAATCAAACAGGTCTATTTACCAGGTCTGGTAAATCAGTTCACAATGAAGCCATTCATCCCACAACACTATTTGAGAAGGAAACATGCTACCTGAAATGTAGGAAGCAAAAGTATTAAGAAAGAATACTTAATAACTTCAGCAGAATTTTACTTTTCAATTCGTTTTATTACACTGAGTACTAATATTGTAGTCTATGATTAATTACCCCACATTGACTACTAACCTACTAGTCTACAATGGTTTACTTAACCTACCTTGCCAAACCACAGGGAGGCTAAATATTCTTAATTTGGGCTAAATAGCCTAATTTTAGGGTTAGGATTTCCACTCCTATTTCACAAAAAAATGAATAAAATAACTAATAACTAAAGTAATAAACATAAAGTTGTTATGATCCTGGGCCATATATAGACAGAATTAGTCTAGGGTGGACCAGAGCCATATATACACATAGTCCAGGGTTGAGAACCACTACTATAAATATATATTCAAGTGCACAAATGATTTAATTTTTTTAAATAAAAATGGTTATTGTTAGTTGTTAGATTCTGGCAAAAACCTGAGGTCTAAAATTCAGCTGGTTTGGACTTACAGGCCAGTTTATTTTCATTCAAACCAACTATCTAACCCTTTGGTTTCCAAAGTGTGGTCCAGGTACCTCCAGGGGTCCTTGAAGGGTCTTCCAGGTCTACTTGAACGGTCTACCAGGAGTCTGTGATGGATCTTCCAGAGGTCCCCAAGTCTATTATTTCATTCACTATCATTATCACAGTTTATCCAGTCCTATCATCGGTACCAAGACATATCTAACAACAACACTATTCTCAGGTGGTCCTTCAGTCTCAGGACTCAGTCTTTGGGGTCTAATGTGGATCTGTCAGGGTCCTTGACATGAAAAAGGTTGGGGAGCCCTGGTTTCCAGAATTTCCTTTCTAGGAAAACTTTTCATTAAATTTTCATTAAAATAGGGGGAACTAGGGGAAATTACTCCAAAAGAGGCGCGCGCGCGCCTCTGTTGATGGATCGCGTTTCCGTTCTATCGGTGATTTGCTCTTGCGACTAATTTCAGTGCTAGCGTTCAGTGTGCGCAGGACTGGCCTTTTTTCACACATTACCTGCGCAGACGTGTGTGTGTGTGTGTGTGTGTGTGTGTGTGTGTGTGTTTATTTTCAGAGCTGATTTTTAATGAGCTTCACCGATACCATTTATCATCTTTACAATCATCAACAGCTAAAGCATCTCTCTCGCTCTCTCGCTCTCTCTCTCTCTCTCTCTCTCTCTCTCTCACACACACACATTCACACGCTGTAGTGGAGGTCAGCCACTTAACCCGCTTTAATCACAGCCACCATTAACATCATCACAGTATTATGTGGAAATCAACACCGAGCCATAAACTTTCACTTTCAGTAGGCGAGTCAATATATTTTAGACTAAAATGCTCTCGTTATCATTTGCTTCTATGTATTATTAGTATTATCACTGTTATACTAGTAGTACTTTTTTTTTTTTTTTTTTAAATAGACCCTTAAATGGATTTATCCCATTAAATTCCTAGTTGAATTATAAAAACATTAAATTAACCTAATTATTATTGTTTTAAATTAACACGTATATAGTTTCATGTTCCGATCGTTTTGGGTTTTTTTTGTATAAATTTAAATATTTTCATTGTATATTAATATAATTTCTTCTATATTGCTGGTCTAATATTATCTGCAAATGAAGTCAGTAAGACTTTAGGTGCGCCAGGGCTTATTCAGTAGTAAAATGTTTACAATCTTTGTTTAGGATATCAAAAGAAGAATTTATTATATTTACATATTTAACCGTTTGTGGTGTTTCTTGAGGAGTGACTGGCATAAATATCGAATGATTTAGCTAATTAAAGCTTAGCGCACCTTTTGTTTCTAATTGAATCTCCAGGCCCATTTTAAATGAAAACGTGCTTTTAAATGTTTTGGGTTTTTTTTAGATGGAGACATTTAATATTTAGATCAGACTTATTGCCGTTATTGTTTATTATCAAATGTTTCCGGGCCTTTTGCTCCGCGGCAATAGCAGAAAATGTGTTCTCTTAACTCTAAAGCAAACCTGGTCAGAGCTGGAGCTTTAACTCTAAAGACAAACGTCACAAGTTTTAGCATAAAGTGAATGTAGCCTTTCTGCTGTATTATATCAAACCTACGATTTTCCTGAATTTATTTATAATGTAGTTTAGCAGTTTAACTATAAATCTAGTCATAGTAAGCAGCTTACAGGATATCGGCTGTAAATCATCTCCTTGCATTTCGAATAGTGAATCACGCCTGGCTGTGTCTCAGAAAATATGTAGCTATTCATTAATTAATTAATACACAGGACAAGATGTTACTATCCCTTGTGCCATAATCCAAGGTAAACACATGTAGAAGGCCAATTCAGATAAGAGGAAACACAAAACAAGCGAGTGATATAACCACCATGGCACTAAAATAGCATAGTGGAGATTTTAAGTGCGTTACATTGCCTGTAATGTATTATAATTTAATAATAATGTGGCCACGTGTTTTAAACAGGCTGTATTTAGCCACGCTGTTAGTTTGGCTGGTATTGCCGCTTTAAAGCGCCAGTCTTGCGCTAAAAACACCAGACTTCAATTTGAAACATAATGTTTAATTATTTGTGAGTAAGTCTTGTCTTATCCTTGGTATATACTGGCTTTTGTATCCATACATGTTTAATTCGCCCGACATTACCAGATGTAGATTATTTTATTTTATTTTAACCTTGTTTTGACTAGGTAAATCCAATGAGATTCAAAATCTCTTTTTTTCAAGGGAGAACCCGCCAAAACGGCAACAGCACAGAAAGACACAGACAGGACCGCATATTATGGTACACTATAACAAATATAACAAAGTATAAACAAACTATAACAAAGTAAAAAATACATAAACACAGTGTAAAATAGTGAACAGAAAAGAGGGGGGGTTTGGTTATGGGTGGAGTGTATGTAGTGTGGAATATGATTCTGTCAGTGTCCTCCAAACCCGACTTTTGATGTTTTGGTCGGTATTTATTTATTGTTACGTTACAGGAAGGTATTTATCAGAGGTGAAAATGAAGCTTTGTGCTGCTTTTTTATCCTGTTTTGCAAGACAGAGCTGCAGGTCCAAACACAACCGACAAGCATCTTACATTTGTCCACATTCATATACTATTATATATTAAACTATTATATTACAGACGATTCATCATCTCGACCAATAAGAATAATATAAAATATAAAATATAAAATATAAAATAATATATATCTATATAAAGAAGAAGAAGAAGAAGAAGAAGAAGAAGAAGAATTCACATTATTATTATTAGTGGACGTTTAAATTCTTTCAAAATAAAAGCTATTAATATTAATATATCTGGAGCCCACTGATGAAAACACTCCAATGCTTTGCGCGTTCACGTTCACGAGTCACGAGCCGCGTTAAAAACCATAATCGGAGCTATTTTGTTATTAGGCTTGTATCTGCTATTCACCACATACGCACACGCACGCATGCACACACACATTAGTCAACCTCTGAATACTTAATAATGTATACCGTGTTGGAATAAATCAATCAGAAGCTTAATAGTGTGTTTAAAACAATCAGTCAATCAGTAATTGTAGGGTATTAGCCCCTGCCTTCACCTTGTTGCTACTGCTTAGAGCAGAAAAATTACTTTGTGAAAACTGAAAAATGGAAAAGTAATCTTCCATTAAAATGAATCAGTGGCTAAAGGTGAAGCCACACATAGGAATAATTACTCCTACTGCTAAATAAGGCTGAATAATTCCCCTCAATGGTCAAACGCATTCCAACTGAATATGGAAGCACATACTGGTACTACTGGAGATGGACAGTGCAACCTGGTCTGGTAACTGGGACCAAACCAGTGCTGGCTAGAAGAAAAGCTGAGGGAAATAAAATGTATTTGCTTTTCGAAAGTCTGAAGGAAGGAAATGAGCAATAATAAACAATTCCACGATTTTCAATCAAATGCAGGCTGTTTTGGGGTTTTTGTTTCTCAGATCCTACCTGTCCGTCCAGTCTTCGGGGTGAACTGGTTTCAGACTGGAACCAGTCCAGAGCCGCTGCAGGTTGTTTAGAGCAGTCTTTGGGGAAACAGAGTGACCAAGCCCTGGAAAGACATTCTGCTTTTAAACTACCATATTACAAGCTGTAAGGACATTTCCTCCCAGATAGATATACACACGTACATAATTTCAGGTTATTTGGCATATGCGACCTGTATTCAATTTATCTTGTATTTTGCACAAATTATATTTTTCTTGTATTTTATTTGTTGTTTATTATGTTGTTTACATTTTCCAGTACTTTCTATCGCCTATGCAAGTCTACATGCACCAGAAGATGCATATGTTTTATTTTAATACATTCATTTGCATAGGTAGCCTATGCATTCCTAGTTTCCTGTTTATATTACATATGCACAGAGGCTCTGTATGAACTTGGGCACTTGGGAACTAGGGCATATTTTATAATACATTTGAATCAAACATCTTAAACACCAGGGCATCAGGTAAAGCTATATGACCTGAATGTTATCTCTTTTTTGGGGGGGATTATGTTTTGCCATTTCTTTGCATTTATTTGATAGACATAATAGAGGAAGAAAGGTCAGATTGGGAGAAAAGAGGGGGTGACATGTGACAAAGGTCCCAGGCCTGAGTCCCGGGGTAGTCACATGATATGCGCCAACTCAGCCACTAGGGGCACCTCTATATTATCAATATCCTTATGTGTTTTTTAGCCTCTTTCAATTTCATTCAAGGGTTTCTCCTTTTCTTAGACGAGAAAACCACAAGCCTGTGAAAACGTAGCCAAACCATGTCAAATCTCACATATATATCATAAAACATCTAAAAAAAAATATCCCACACAGTATGAAGATTATATTTTAGAGTGTATTTACTCTCATTATCAGAGTATATTACAACATTTCCCATCTGGCTGCTTTACAGTGCAGCCCAACATGAATTATTCATCTATCACATATTGGATTTCTGCTATACCAGTGAGTTTTTCATGCGTGTGTGTGTGTGTGTGTGTGTGTGTGTGTAAGGGATATCCTCTTGGCCTTGGGAAAAAGCAGCGTGCGACAGACTGACAAAAAACAGACTGCAGCATAGAGCTTCCTCTCAACTAATGAATTCCTGATCGCATTTACACACACACACACACATACACACACATGCACGCACACACACACACAAATGCCTGTTTTGCTGCAAGCACATAGATTGCAGTCCAGGGTGAGATTTTATTTAAAATCAGATGCTGTTTTGTTTGTTTTTTGGCAAGAGAGAAGAACAAGCATTAATAGAAAACACTTCTTACGTTCGTTACGTTCTGTTACCAAAGTTAGACTAGTAAGCTAGCAGTCAATGTAGACTAGTTGGTTAGCAGTGTAAAAACTGGGTACATTTGACATTGGCTTTCACAGTTGTCTGCCAACAGAAAAGAAAGACAAGGGAGAAAAAGAAAAGAAAAATCTTCAAATCCCTTTAAAAATGTGAGAAAAAGTTAACAAACTACTACATTAGACTACATTAGACTACTAGTGGTGGTCTGCTCTAAACCCACTGTGTTATCCACAGGCCATCCAATAATACCTAATAATCTAAAAGTAATGTGATCACATCTGCTGGTTGATCTGATGTTTCTGTGGAAATGTGGGCCAGAGCTAGCTGATTGTGTTCAGGTAGGGTGCAAGGTCCTCTGTGACCAAAGGGTGGCGATATCAAACCCCTTCTAAAGCCCACTGTGCTTATATAACACCTTCAGTGTTACCAGTGCTGGTTAGCCAATGTCTACTGTTTTTTACACACAACTAACACAGCATTTTAGCTTTCCTCACTGTGAACTTTAAGATACAATAGAATATAACTAGAGGACAGAGGGATCCACAATAGGGTTCGACAAATATATACTATAATATACCACTACTACTACTACTACTACTGCTACTACTACCACTACTACTGCTCTTACTGCTATCACTGCTCCTACTGCTACTACTACTACTACGACTATTACTACTACTACTGCTACTACTACTACCACTACTGCTACTACTGCTATTACTGCTGCTACTACTACTACCACTATTACTACTACTGCTAGTACAACTACTACTACTACTGATAGTACCACTACTTCCACTATTACCACTATTACTCCTACTGCTACTACTAGTAATACTACTAACACTGATACTACTACTACTACTACTACTACTACTACTACTACTACTTTTACCACTACTTTTACTACTACTGCTTCAACTAATCCTGCTACTGCTACTACT
>CABFOQ010054045.1:16322-28946 GCA_900660455.1 Gephyroberyx darwinii
TCAGGTCTTAGACAGCAGCTTCTGGTTTGAGGAAGAGTTTAGAAAGCAGGTTAAATGCGTAATTGTACAAAATGAGTAGAAATGCACTGCGCAGACTTTGGACACTACTGCATCCTCACCTAAGACAGTCTGTGTGTGTGTGTGTGTGTGCTACTTAGAAAACTTCCGGATAAAAGCCTGCAAGGGCATTAATTAAAATATCTATCTTATGTTAAAAAAAAAACAATGAAAAACAATGCCACTATTTTATTTAGCGGCGGGGTACACTTGACACACTCCGCCTACCTAATTGATCTCCATGATTTCCAAGCCTTTCTGCATCTCGGAAGAGATGGGGCCCCGGCTCCTGCTAACAGCGAAGACGGAACAGGGAACAGCAAATCGATTAGCGGATATGAACAGCCGGGATGCGGAGGTTCCTTTTCACGTAAGACGTACCTTCAGCCATAAAGGTGTCCGACACGTCGAGGACAGAGTCGCAGCAAATGAAGCATGTCCAGCTGACATGTCCGATACCTGCCTCCAGTCTCATTACACCTCTGAGCGCACCCTCAATTCCCAGCCTTTACATCCTCGGCTTTCCTTGAGAGGTAGGAAGCTGAAGGTACTTAATTTTCAGCAGATCTTCAAAATCTGTTGAAGTGTCTCCAGACCATTACATGCCTTAACCCCAACGTGAACCTAATCCTACTTCTAACCTTAGAGCTTTTGCCGCTCTCATTCCTTTGGCATTGTTTGGTATACATTACATAATTTCCGGGTATTGAAGTTCAAACTTTGCAAACAGTTGCCTCTTTCTGCCAATGTGCGAAGCCTAGTGCCGCTTTAACTTAAGTCCCAAAGTCCTCATCTCTAAATTAGCCCCTAGTAGAAGTGAAGACCAGCAAAAATGTCCTCACTTGGCAGGATTTGCTCTGCGAGGACGTTTGGTGCTCATAAGTCTAGAAGGACAAGAACATACACACTCAAAACACACAAGCTTCACATTCACATTTAAATTAGGGGAAGAAAAGCTACTCTAAATCCTTTGGAGTTTCTTTGAGATTTGGCTTTACACTGCAGTTGATGTTTTTTTTAGTTGTGTACATATATATGAATACCTTCCTCATCCTATTACATTTCCTCTTGTGAGCAGCAAGGGACTGCTCAGACTCACACACATCAAATGCTTGGCTTAAAGAAAGCAAATTTCATTTATTTATTTACCCACTTATTGCTGGGTGCTACCCACCCTAGACAACATCTACCTGACCCGATGCCTGAGAAAGGCCAATAAAATCACCAAGGACCCCAGCCACCCAGCACACTCACTTCTCACTCTGCTACCGCCTGGCAGATGGTACAGGAGCGGTCAGTCACGCACTTCACGACTGAAGGACAGTTTCTACTTACAGGCCATCAGGCTACTGAACCGCTGAACTATACCTCATACCCTTGTCACTTTATGAACAATACTTATATGCACATGCACTTTATACCTGCACATCTGTATCTGTATCACTAGATCATTCATGTTTGCCAAACCTGCTGCTTTTCATATCCATACATTCTCTTTCTATTCTAGTTTAGCCCTTAATATGTTTTATTGCTACTTTTATTTTATTCTATTTTATCTTTTTTTATATATACTAGATGTGTGATTTATGTGTACCTACCATGTTGGAACGTGCCTTGTCCAAAACATTTCATTGTACAGTATGACTGTAAGTGATGCTGCACATTTGACAATAAATGACTTGAACTTGAACTATTGCTATTCAGGATTACGGGAGGACTGGACCATATCCCAGCATGCACTGGCCATGAGTCCATCACAGAGCTAACGCAGATGGACAAACGCACTTTAGAGTCTCCAAGCCACCTGATTGGTGTGTCTTTGGGCTGCGGGAGGAAACCCACTCGAACACGGGAAGAAGATGCAAACTCCACATGGAAAGGAGCGAACCTGTGAACCTCAAACCTGTGGAGCGATTGTAACCACTCCAATCACCATGCTGCACGGAAACAAATTCACCGCAATTCAAAAAGTATTCATTATTCATAATGTCACAATGTTTCAGATATTGTTTGTGACACATTCATATCATGTTTTTCCAATTCCCAGCCACAGGGCATGTATGCCTCGCCCAAAAGATGGAGCCCTTGAAGGCAGCGGTACCACCCACATGACTTTATTTATGTCTGGAGTTACTCAGCCAAAACAAACCGAGGTCTATTAGAGGGATGGCGGTGCACTATATTTGATCTCTTTGATCTCTTCCCCCTGTCTCTCTCCGCTTGCTGACTCAAGGAGCCATTCAACATACGACCGTCAACCATACAAGATGAGCTCTGCTGCTACTAATTCATCTAAGTAAAATCCTACTATGCAGACATCTCATCCTGCCCAGTGTTGATGTGAGGACAATGTGGACAAACAGAGTGCATTGCAACCGATTTCCCATGACACTTCATACAAGCCCTTACAGTGGTTCAAATTTGAATTTGACGGGCATCGCACAGAGCCGATTAAAAGGTGATTTATACCGCCTTAAACTCATAAAATGGTAAAGGAGAAGGAAATTGGGATCGCGGCTGCAGAACCTAATGCACACGAACGCCCACGCCATCCCAGGAATCCTTGAGATTCTTCCCCACCCCTGGTTTCCATTCTGTGTGGTTAGTACTTTGGGGAGTTGAATCAGTGAAACACAGCGCAGCAGTTTCTATCTGTACAGAAAGACAGATCTTAACAATGGTGATGAGTGGTGATACACACACACACACACACACGCACACAAATCTACATCTAAATCTAAACTACAGTACAATATTTTTAACATCCTATTCTGTGTTATGGTAGATTTGTCCTAATTGTGAGTGGGCTTATTAGTATTTGTTGGCAGAGCTACATCAGAAATTCCACCATCAGGTTACTGTCAAGATGTGAAAGCCTAAATAAGAAATTGGAAGTTATGGCTCATTGACACCAACACAATTACACCATTAAACTCAATTATTTTTATTGTCCTGGTCCTGGTTGGTGATGGAGCTTCACTCCTCACCATAGGTACAGCAGCAACATAAAGCCTTGATCAGCCTGGAGAACAGTTGCCGGATCTTCTGAAAATGGAACAATTAAAATGATCACCCTCGCTCAGTAGTAGGAACAATTATGATATGAAGCAGAAATAATACACTTGTACAGATAAAGTTTGGCTTTGTCTCTTATTTTTCTCCTTGTATTGAGCTTCTGGGACAACTGCTCCGTCCTCAGACACCATGGTAGATGACACTCCGTCATCAGACACCATAGTGGACGTTGTCAGGACATCATCAGGCTCTTTGGGCTCTATGCTGCTGGTGCTAACGCTGGAGATTTTCTCAATGAACAAATCCTCCAGTGTACAGTCACACATAGCCAGGAATGAGGCTTTCACACTGGATCAAGTAATGAAGCAATTAATTAATCAATCGTCTCATCATTCTCTCAGGTGGCTCATTTTCATGAAAGGATGATTGAGAGCATCAGCAGGGTCAATCCTAAGGTCTGGATCCAGGTGCAGCATCCATTTCTGGAGCTCCATAAACC
This sequence comes from Gephyroberyx darwinii, assembly GCA_900660455.1. Classification (NCBI taxonomy): domain Eukaryota; kingdom Metazoa; phylum Chordata; class Actinopteri; order Trachichthyiformes; family Trachichthyidae; genus Gephyroberyx; species Gephyroberyx darwinii. The sequence goes on from CABFOQ010054045.1 coordinate 19,894, forward strand.
ACCACAAGTCCTCCTTTTCTGCTTCATCCCAGGCATCCGGGTAGAACTGCATTTGGAAATAAAGTCAGTGGCACTTCTGTCAAATCCACTTCCTAGCTCACGGAAATGGAGCAAATGAACACTCTTGATTGAGTCTTCAGGACCACCTACCATGATCATGTCTTCCAGGCTACTCAAAATGCCCCTACTGTCTTCTGACTGGATGCCTGTTTCAGTGGAGTACTCCACTGGTGTCTAAAACAACAGAGTATATGTGAGATCCTTCATCACCTTTTTTAAAAATGAAATGGATATTCAGGAGAAATAGTATCTGTTCAGCTAGAGCCAAAGCAGGAGGGTGTTACAATATCTTGAGCCTCCAGCCATGACGCATGGAGTCTGGGTCCCTGCTGAAAAAAGTGCTGGTTTTGGTCCCAGCAACCAGCAGGTTCTCCTCAGGCTGACACTGAGTCTCCACGATGAATCTCATCTGAAGAGACAATACAGCATCACATCAGCTTACATTCTACATCAAGTCTCCACATGGGTTTGAATATTTGTCTGTGGTGGTCTGTGTCCAGGTATATTAGGTTACTGACCACGTCGTATTCGCAAGAACCAGGGTACAAATGGATACCCAGGTACATCGCTGCCATGGGCCGAGGGACCACATGTCGATGGTCTGCGAGATTGGGAGCCCCAAGAGCACTTCTGGAGACCTGAGGATGGAAACCAAGAGCCAAACATCAGAAATGTCACCAAGCTTTGAAGACCAAGAATATAAATATCTGACATGGAATCGACCCAGACACAGTAGCACACTACAAGCTCAGCAAACCCACACCAACAGATGAGCTGTCTGAATGTCAGTAGATCTCACCTGTAAGACAGAGGCTGAAGGGTGCAGCCGCGCTTCACTTTGGAAGCAGGAATGGCGAAGCTGAAGTCAATCAGGTTGACTCTCGGGCTGATCGTGATGGTTCACCAGCATTATGCTGTCTGGATTGATATCGGTGTGGATCAGACCAATGGTCTTCAGAGCCTCCAGCGCCATGAGCAGCTGCAGGTCCAAAGGTTTGAATTTTGTTTTGTTTATTGAGTGATTTTAAATGTAAGATTTCAATATTTTTTCAAATATTGCTTTCAATGATGAGTATTAAATGTTTAGCTCAACAGATATTTTGCTCCATATGTTGCCAATGCTTAGTAATTGAACTGTCAAAGCCACTTTGTCTGTACCTGATGTATAATGGGTCTCATCTACATTAGAGACAGGGGCTCAAGGTCTCTCTCCACCATGAAGTCAAATAAAGAGCTTCTTATATAAATAAAAATAATATCAGCTCTATTCAGTTTCAAATATTAAAAGAAAAAAAAAAACGATGTGTACGTCTACCCAGGTAGTTTGTTTTTTGTGTTGGTTATCTGAAAATCCATGTGATGAATAGAATAGCTCTGGAAAAACAGAGCAGCATCCATGGAAAAGTCTTGCGTCCTCTTCACGCAGCCCTATCGTGATCACTGGCTTCCATGTGCGCGGTCAACTTTCAAGTTCAACTTTGTCATATTCACTCCAAGGTACAGTTTACATTAAAATGCAAGAAAATGTAAGTTCCCTGGCTATCTGAAAACAGTTCATGTGCTGGATGGCTGTTGTCCTTGATGATGCTTAAGCCTTAGTTCTGCAGCACTTAGTGTCTCTCTCTCAGAACCAAGCATCAAAAAATACAAACAACCTGCTTACTGTCCAAGTCAGTTTCATGAAAGCTTTTTTCCCCCAATACACAAGATTTTAAACTCAGAAATCAGATTTTAGAGATTTTGACATCGAATTTGCAATATTAATCTCGTAATCTCATTTGCCAGATTATAATATCTGGGATTTTAAAGTAGTATACATGAAGAAACGACATTAAATGGAGGAACTCATTAAACACGCCTCAGATAGATGATTTAATGAAATTATATCTATGGTTTCAGTACACTGAAAGGCACACTAATGGGGAATGAGATCATTATGTCGTGGCCACGACTTACTAAGGGAAAACTGAACTAATTTCACTTCATTGCCATCTTGGCTTATAAAGATATGCAAGTCACTTGCGACAAGTTGATTTATTATGAGGCAGCAGTTCATTTATACCTGTTGTTAAGGACTGATTTTAGCACCTGCTGATCTACAATCAGTCCTTAGAGAAATGCACCTTGAGCGCATTCTTGAAGCTAATGCTTTGTCGACGTGAATTTGCTGAGCACTTCATATGGAACATAAACATACAAGACATGCTCCATTTACAACACGCATTCTTTACATTGCTGCATCGATTCTGAGACAGTTCTATGAAACTGTATGTGGAACTGATTTTTTTTCCATGTGAATTTTAATGTAGGCTACATGCCATATACATTTTCATGTTTTGCCATATATGCCTTGGAGTATTTCATTACTAATTGCTTACCTCCGATCCGAAAATATCTTGGAAAAACAGCTGTAAAATCTTTTTCCGGGTTTAACATCTCTGTGTTTGTAGTGTTTGTAATTTCAAATTTCAACCCAGAAATCATATAACATGCCGTCAGTAATCTGCACCACAGCACGCTCATGTTAAGCAACCCAGCCGGTCTGTGACACTTTACACCAGGGGTGGCCAATCATGTGGAGAAACGGGTGGGTAATCATGTGCCATGGAGGGCCGAGTGTATGCAGGTTTTCTCTCCAACCAAAGACTACAGCAGGTGATTTCACTGATTAGTCCCTCCTCTCTGGTTGAAGGTGTGTTAATCAGTGAAATCACCTGCTGTAGTCTTTGGTTGGAGTGAAAACCTGCATACTCTCGGCCCTCCATGACACATGATTACCCACCCCTGCTTTACACCAAAGGATACCAAAGCGATGAGACAGGCAAAAGATCTAACTTTGGTGAGTCCAGTGTTCTCTGGATTGAGCGCTGCTGTTGAAGAAACAATATTGAGTTTCAATTTGTGTCCATACCCGACACCACAAAAACAGGGTGAATCTATGGCAGTGGTCCTCAAATCCGGGCCTCTGGGTCCAGAGTACTGCTGGTTTTCTATTCTGCCAGGAAGTTCATTGCGTTCACCTGGCATCCCAGGTCTTAATCAATCCCTGATTAGACAGCTAGAATGGAAACTACCTGGCAGAATAGAAAACCAGCAGCACTCTGGACCCTGAGGCCTGGATTTGAGGAATTCTGCTCTATAGCATCTCAATTCGAGGGGACGGGACGCTCTTCTCTATTGCAGCTCCTCTTTGTGATTCAGGCTGATAATACAGGTGTATTTTTACATTGGAAAAAATTAAAAATCTTGCCCGGTGCAGCTTTAAATAGAGATGGGAAAAAGGAAGAAAGTCAAAGACAGGAGATGAAAAAAGTGGGGGGCGGTGGGAACATCCAAATTCCTCTGAGGAAGAGAGAAGGGAGAACAAAGGAGAGGAGAGAGCAATGACAGGAAAAAATTATACAAGCATCCTTTAGAATAGATGCTACCAGATAGAGAGCAGCTCCGGATTAACACAAGGAGTCCTCTTTACCCAATAAAGCGTGTCTGAATATCTTATCTGGGGAACCCAAGGCAAATTGAAATTCCAGTCAGGCGCAGTCCACGACAGAGACCATATGCTGCTGTTTGATTACCCCTCTCTTGCTCTCCTATCCATGTTCACATTTCTCCTTAAGTCTTAAGGACAGTACAGGCTTTAACAGCGCAGTGAATTACAGCGGGGTCACTAGAGTGGCACCAATATTGCTCTGAACTCTTTCAAGATTAAGAACAATCTTCTGCTAGACAGCACACTACGGTTTCATTAACAGCAATAAAGTAGAAGATCATCGGTTTTAAGTCCATGTTGTCATGCCATGTCATTCATATTTCGTGAAAAAATTTCGCTTTGCTAATTAATGGGATTAATTCGGTGGTGGCCCCTATCAAATTTATTAGATTATTAGTTTCTTCACTGAAAGGGGCTTGATCATTTGGGGTTTGATCATCTCCAGCAGGGGTTTTAAGGAGTATTCTTTTCCGAGGAACTACGATTCCATAGGGATTTTCCAAAGATTTGCAAGAGTCAATAACCCAAAAAATTCAATTCAAAAAACAAAAAATTCAAAACACAAACACACACACTTCCAATGCATGCACCGAGCAGAAGAAACAACAGAAAAACATGTTCCGTCACCAATGAAACCATTTTCTCCACTTCTGTAGGGTCTCATTACTGCTCCGAGAAGCTAATTGCCTTTAAAAGACCACTAAACATTTTTCGACTGCAGATCATTTTGTAAATGCTACCCCAATTAACTGACAGAGAAGGAGTGCTGATTGTACCACTTAGTGCTAATTCGGAGCAGGTTGGAGGCGAATAACCGTGGGTCCACGCTGCGAGCTTCTCGGTTGATGGGTCGCTCTATTCTGACCTATTGTGGGTAGAGAGGCTCTGATTGCATCTATGTTGTGGTCTGCAGTTTTAAAGAGTATTTTCCTGTTTTGGTATTGCCTTTCATAATGTTATTGTGTTAACATAGCTAGCTAGCAAGTAGCAATTAGGTAGCATTAATTGACAACAGAGGTCAAACTGTGTCTGCTATAGAGTGTCCTCTATAGGACTGAGTGAACTTCTGGTCACTTGTGGATCGCGTTGCTTGCAGTGTGAACGCTTGGTGAATGTCATTTGTTGTGAAGGGGAGTCGGTGTTGCTTTAGTTATGTATGTCCTGCCATGCTGAGGAAATGTGTGCAACAAATACCCCAATGAAATACTCCACTCAAGTCATTGTAACCCTGTGACAGTTCAGAGCGCATTATTGACAAAAAATGAGTGGCAGTTGCAATATATGTGACAATGTCACACAACTGCTACAAAACTAAAACCTTGTATTGCATTGCCACTAACTAATCTGGCCGGTATGTCACACACCAACAAAGTCTTTCCTCTGCAGTTCCACTTGAGTGTCTGACGTGCTTATTGGGATGGGATTTTCTCGCTATTCCACCAAGAACAACTCTCATTATGCAAACTTTTACTCTGAAAGCTTGCTTTGGTGCTCTGCCAAGATTAATGAAAACTCCTCTGCGGGTCTCTAGGTTGTAGGTACGGCAACAAAATGTCAAATCAAGAACTTAATTGTGAGGAAATAATGTTTAAATTAACAAATGCAATTTTGTAAAGTCACAAAAATTACACTATTTTTTTCTTGTCTGGTGGAAGTATGGTTGCAAACTACATGAGGCATGGCACAGCAATATGCTAAAAATGAAAACACTGCCCTACTGTTACAACACTCGCCATCTTAATCAGCTTGCATGACCTTGATCCCATTATGTAAGGTTGTACTGATCAATTAACACAGGGGATGTACTCCTGTCCTGTATGGCTATGTAATTGGTACATAATTCTGCGGGATGCCCCACGCACCCTGGATCTGTGCCCTATGACTACTACACTTTGATCATCACTCATTAGCACTGTGGAGACGGTGAGTACTTTTTGGAAATTACACAGAGAGAGAGAGAAAGAAGGGAGCTTTTTCAGACATGCAGGGTTTGAGTAGAGGAAAGCAAATAGCCCTAAATCGCTGCTGGTGGATTAGAGTGAGAAAACAAGGGATTTGCTATTTATACCTTTTAGAAATCCCACTATATACAGCTCTCGAGAACAATATAAATTTTGTTTTTGTTACTATGTCAACTTTTCGAAATATGCTCATTTTCTTGATTTGGAGCAAAAAAGAAAAAAACAGAGAGGCAATTTCCTGCAGCGGTTTCCCCAGCCTCATTCTACACTGTTTACACTGGCTTTCCCAAAAAGTATCAAGGTGATGGTTGGTCCCCCTTTGAGTTCCCCTAAATGCACATAATAGCACAGGTGACTGGCAAAATGCTGCACTCTAGCACTTCCAAGAAACACAAGAAAGATAAAAGAAATGCAAAACCTTCTGTCTGAATGCCTGACCCATCCCACAGCTTCTGAAATTCTCAAATGTCAGGAGCACCATTATGCACTCTCCCGGTACACTGGAATACCCTCGAATAGTATGATCTACTTCATTGTTAAAACACACACATATGCTGGATGTGTTTGCAGCGATGTTCAGTGTTAACTGGCAAGGACACCATGCCTGATTCAACATCAAAACATAATTCTCAACCTCAAAACACATTGGGCCTCATTCACAAAACTTTTCTAAAGTCTTCGTAAATTTGTCGTATTTATGTGCGTACAAAAATACCAACTCATGAAATGTGCGGGAAATCTCGATTTGTTGTATCAGATGATGAATGCCAATCGTTGGTAGGTAAACGCCCTGTTCAACAACATGAAAGGCTGCAGACTGAAGGCTCTGTTGCAAGTAAACCATGAAAGAGGGAAAAGAGGAACTTTGCACGCATGCATAAACAGGAGTCACAAGAACTGATAAAAGTAAAGCATGGCATGAAATTATTAATGCTGTCAATGCTGTTTCAGCAGAAACACACACCGTTGCTGAGGTAAAAAAAAGAAACAGTTTGACATGAAACTAGATTGCAACACTGAGCCGCTATCCGACATGGATCAGAGGATTAATCAATAATAGGAGAGATCTCACTGTCCGGTGTCCAGTCCGCATTGGAGTTGGACTCAGATCAGATCCAGGCTGCATCTTCATCAGATGGTAGGACTATGTTATTGTATTTGTAAGGCGTCCAGTCCATGTGATCAACCCATTACAAGTTAGATAATCTTGTATTGTTATGAATGAGGACAGTTCGGCAAATACGCCATTTCAGCCTATTAGGTCTTTATTTTCTACAAGGCCACTGAAACATCTTGTTGTTGTTGAGGTTTGGCACTACTGCAATTGATTTTTCATAAAGAATAAGCCGTTCTAAGAGCCTTCCCGCACAAACAAATTCCTGCATGTTTCCAAACACACGTAGGTTTTGATCGTACCAATGGACAAATTCAGATACGAACAAAAGTGAATGCACTGTGTTTGTAGAAACGTTTGTACGAACGCTTAACGATCAAATCTGATCTTACACACATTTCGTGAATGAGGCCCAATGTCTCTACGTATTTCAAACCCTTTTTCTGTCAGCATCTATTGTAACACACAGCTATAAAAGAGATTTAAATGGTGCAGGTCAAACCTTCTGACCAACAGCCTTGTGTGTACCGCCTTGTATACATAACGGCAGGATTCCGAAATTGCAAATGCCAGTCAATTTTGTCCTTGGCAGATAAATCAATAAGGGTCACCTGCCACACTGGCTGCTAACTTTTTGAGATGACATTTAAATGACTTTAGTCTGAACAAAGTGGTAGCATCTAAACTTCTGTCTCCTGTCTGATAGTTAGTCGAAACATTATTTCCATGTGGCGAGTCACTAAATGATGAATTACAAACTTGATCCATTGTATAAACATGTGACAAGTTCTGCTCTTGTCTGTTTTATTGGATGTTTTACACCTGATGCACAAAATAGCATTGAAAACAGGTGACATTCTATAAAAGAAATGTATACTAATTAATTTGGCCAGTAAAAATGATTCTTGGCGTGTAAATCTTTAAATCTAACAGCTCTTTGCAGGTGATCTAATTTCACAATTAACTTTATAATTGACAGTCTTCACTATCTGGCTTTGATTGCAGTAGGCCAATGCAGAATTTCTTCTGTTCCAGCTCATTTAGGAGAAGGGGCAGCACAGCCAGCATCCTCTTTAGCTGAGATCTCGGAACCAGCACCAATGTCCCTCCAGTGTCAGGCCAGTCTAGGATATCTTTCTTTCATTAGCTGATAGTTGTTCTGGGTAAGAGGCCAGCAGACCGTGGACCACCAGCTTCACAAAGGGAGCAAATGGTCAGCCCACTCCCATATGCTACCGCTGTTCTCTTGAAGACCTCCTAGAAAGGCTCTGGGGTCATGCGACATCTTTGGCAGGGCAAGCCGAGAAAGATGGGAAGGTTGGTGGTGGCAGCAGACTCCTCAGGAGAGCCTTGACCTCAGTCTGGATGTACACAATTTGGTGCAGCAGCTGGGTTGGCTCTCCTGCAGGCAGGTAAGGTAATGCAGGACTTTTCTCCCAGCGGAGATTCCATATGGGTCCTTCCATCACGAGTTTCAGCACCACTGTAGCAACGTTCAGCCTTAACCAAGAGGGAAGCTGGAGAGATCTCTGGTTCAGTCTGTGCTTTATTCTGCACCAAAAGATAGTTCACAGAACAGACTTAAACCCAAAATGTACACCATGGTGATGGAAGAAGACTTCCACTTTCGGTGTTAAGCCCAACAGTCTATATGGGGAACCATCAGTCTTTTCAGGCTCCTTGTTCATCACATGGGGCTGGGGCATCTTGGGCATCTCAGCAAATTCTCTCATTCATGTTTCCTCTCCTGTTACTGATTTTGTAACATTGAAAAAGAAGAGACCATCTTCTCTCCTTCATAACAGATTTGAACCAAATTAAGGATTGCTCTTATGTGATATCTTAAATCAGTTAGATTGCAGCTTCAAGACTTTTTTGTTACTTTTGGGGGGCAACACACACACAACCTCTGAGAAAAGATCCCTAAATGTTTCGGCATGATGCTAAACTGCCTCTAAGCACAAGAGGTCTCAGTTTCAGTTCTGGTCTTTATTACGCCAGCCTTCTTCTTCCGCCCTAAGTCGACACCTCTGCAGCCCTACAACAGTGAAATAACAGAGAAGACAGCCTTTGACATGGATAATGAATTCACATGGCACGAGCCCAGCCTTTAAGTTCTCTGTGTGCGGAGGAGCAGCAGAGAAGGGATGGGCTGTAGAGGCTGGAGCAAATTAAAAGATCATCAATGCGTGTTCAGAGATTGATGCTCCTTAGCCTGTTAGAGATGTAAAGTCAATGGAGCGGCCGCGTCGTCTGTTTAAATGAGCAGAGTTTTTCTAACAAAAGTGGGTTAGAGGGGGTGGCGAGCAGCTCTCTCTGGATGGAACCTATATATTGTGCAGCTCAGACACTCATAATTCCCTGAAGGGCTTTCACAGCAACACAAAATTACATGTACCAAGAATGCGCACAAGGATATCTACACACC
>CABFOQ010054048.1:2219-19206 GCA_900660455.1 Gephyroberyx darwinii
CCAACCCTACGCATTCTGATAAACAATGTAATAAACAATCCCCTTTAAAACTGCCAAGCGCTTTAATAGCTCTGCAAACAACTGACTGATTGGCTGATCAATTTTTGGGCTACCCTGGGGGCAGCTTTGGAGGAGGGGCCCTGAGAACAACAATACAGTGCAATCAGGCTCTGAGGCTCAGACCATGACTTCTTTAGACTGTTTAGACTGGCAGGTAAACAGTTGACATCCTTCTATTTTTTTGGTATAGGGGACCCTTGGAGTGACTCAGAGTGGGTGAGTCACTTGTATGCCTTGGCCTGAGGGCCCAACAGAGCACAGGATGGAAGGAGGGCTCAGCCCAGGATATGCAAATACTACCCCCAAAATGCACACAATTGTGCACACGAACTTAACATAACAAGGGTTGAAAGAGCAGGTAAAGGGATGGCTGACAGGAGAGTGGAACAGACACAAGACACAGAGACAAAAAGTGAGCAACACGGAGATCTAGTTAAATGTTAGTCATTCCAATTCTTTACAGTTTCAAAGTGTTAGAATCAATGTTGTCATCAATGTCATAACATGTAAGTATCCAAGTTGGAATGCATTAATAACCTACAGTACCTCGAATTCACAAAAAAACAGTTAAGACACTTAGACCAAATAATTAGTAGAATTAATAGAATTCTTGACAGAATACTTTGAAGCACCTCCCTACCACTTGAGGCCACTAATGCTACACTTCACTCAGTGCTTTCAACACAACTATATAGGGCCACTGTTAAATAAATATAAAAAGCACTGTACTGAAATCCATTTGATTGATGCACTTGGATGACTTGATCTGAATATTGTTTATACTGATGGGTTGTGGATGTTACCTGTTCAATTTGATAGGTGGGATCCTCGTGTGAAGATGTGGCCTCATAATACAGCAAGTTCTTCTTCCACTGATAATATGTCTTCATATGGACTAAATAGGACGCCAGAAGAATTGGGACAAATATATTTGACTAAGAGTGCTGAACTAGGGTCAATTTTGGCTAACTGGATGTCAAAAAGTAGCCTCTAAATAAACTGATATATCAGTGAGCCAAACTATAGGTGATAGGAATAGTTATATACTTAGCTCATATTTGGAAAACAGATGAAGATAATGAAAATGACCAAGTAAGAAGTGAGAAACTGGTAGCTGACTCATTTGATCACACAAACTCAGTGTCAATAATACCACTCCACACTTTGTAGAATGACAACTCGAAGACATCTCCCATTCCTCCCCACCCACCTACTCACAGTCAGTCTCTAGTCTCAATTACCTGAGAACACTCATCAATATAGCGCCTTCAGAAAGTATTCAAGCCGCCTGACCTTTTCATCATTTTGTGGTGCTGCAGCCTGAATTCAAAATGGGATTAAATCTGGATTTTTTTTTGTCACTAATGTACACAAAATAAGTCATAATGTCAAAGTGGATTTAACAATACAATTCAAAACAAGTGTTGGGAGTTCACAAGAGCACATTTGGCTCAATCATTAAATATGAAGTTACTCAGACTCTTCCTAGACCTGGTTGTCTAGCCAAACTGAGCAACCAGGCAAAGACGGTGGTCAGGGAGGTGACCGAGAACCCGAGGACCACTCTGACAGAACTACTGCGCTCCTCGGCTGCGATAAGAGAGGAAAATAAGGCACCTTAAGCGCCTAAAAAGGCATGTGGCAGACTGGTGGCAAAATATTCTGTGGTATGGTGAAAGGACAACTTGCAAAATGTCTGTCAGAAACTGGCTGCAACTCAGCACCCATCACCCATCTAACACGATCTCTACCACACAGCATGGTGATGGCAACATCATGATGTGGCATTGCTTTTCAGCGGCAGGGCCTGTGAGACTTGTAAAGATAAAGGGTACAATAAATGGAGCCAATACAGGCAAAGCTCTTGAGAAGCTGCTTCAGAGTGCCAAAGAGCTTACATTGGGGTGACAATGTATGTTCCAGCAGGATAATGACCCTAAGCATGCAGCCAAATAAACACTGGAGTGGCTTTAGAACAAGAATGTGAAAGTCCTGGAGAGGCCCAGCCAAAGCCCAGACTTGACTTGACTCATCTAGATATTTCTGCATTTCATTTTCATCATGGGGTATTTTGTGTAGATGGTTGACATGAATTTCTGAATTCAGGCTGCAAAACCATAAAATGCAGAAAGTCAAGGGAGCTGAATATTTTCTGAAGGCACTGTACATGCCTGCTGCAAATTGCTGCTTTATGAGGAATTTCATTTCATACTGTAAAATACTACAAAATACTGTGTCACTGCCTAATACTTATAATCGTTCTTGCAATTATAAATGCATCTTTGCGGTTTAAGAAAGCAACAACTGATTCCTCTCTTTGTGCTACACAGCTTAATTACTCAACATAAGCAGTCAATTTTTCTTTCTCAGGATTTTTTTTCCCCTGCAGAGGTACTGCACCACCACAAAGCAGCATTATGAGTCCAAATGTACACACCATTTATGTTTTGACCACTTGTAAGGGGTAATGTGACATTTTCCAATGCTTGCACCACAAAGCAACAAAAGAACAATGTATGTGCGACAAATGTTTGTGCCTTGCAAAAACGCAGAGGCTGCAAAGACAAAACGATTTGATCTGTCAAAGCTGTGAGACATGATCAGATTTTCCTACGTAGGTGGTGTCAGAGAGAGAGAGAGAGAGTAAAGTGATCGGCTGGTGTACTGAGCTGATGTGTGCTTGGGGTGACATTTTCTCCCAGAGCAGCGCTTCCTGCTGAAACCCACACACTGACTCGCCTGAAGAAACAGCAGCTGGACACATACACACACACACACACTTTTTTTAAAACAGACATTTCGCCCTTTCTAGAATTCACTCTAAAACACAAACATATCTTCACACAGACATATACAGACCACAAAATCCCAAAGATAACTAATCATTTGCAAACATCATTATGCTACTGTGACTACATGCACACTCAGAAACCTGTTTGACTTCTTATGCTTGACTTCTCATCACTACCACCATCAGCCTGTTATTATCCAGTATCTCCCTCAAGCTCACAAGTCTATGTTTGACACCCTTAGGCTCCTATTCACTCTGCTTTTTGCACCTGTGCAAAGTTTACACACACCTCTCTTTACTTCAAAGGTGGTCTAATATTTAAGAAAACAGTGAGGCAGTGCAAAAACATGACTAAATAGTTGAAGGAAATGTTGACATCAGTCCATATCTTTTCCTTGTGTCTCACAAATACAAGACATACACCTAGAGGCTTGACTCTAACAGTCATTGGACTACCCGGATACATAACATAACATAAAGACTGGATACATAACATGCCTCCTTGCACTTGGTGTTGCTGCTATGTGATGTGTATGTGTGATCTACTGGTCCTCAAAGCAATCTTTTTTTAGTCTTATTCCTGGTCTTTCATTCATTCCTTTACTGTCAAGATTCTCATTTCAAACAAACAACAATGACTCACTCTAAAGGGGAAAGAAGCCCTAAGAGACTTGGGGCACAACCTAAAAAAAGGCATAAACTGCACCAGATACATATTGCAATGTTAATACAAACACATTTCACTTAGAATTTGTACATGCATTGTATGCAAAACTCTAACTTCATCATTGCTCACTTGATGCCAATTTGTCTGTCCAATCCTCCATTATCTGTAAGTACAGAATTATACTGAATACCCAATTATACTCTATATATTCAAATACATAAGGAATCATTTAACATTTTAATTAGGTATGTAAAATCACTTAAACACAATGATTCTCAAAAGGTACACACACACACACACACACACACTCAAAAGAGACACGCCCAGACAGAGGCGTTTTCAGAGTACATAAATGAGGTCATCTTTATTTCAAAATTGACAAATAAACCTCTGGTGTTGTATGACGACACACCCAGTGTCAATCAAACCCCACCATAACTTTAAAAACCTATAAGAGCTAATAAGTCCCCTTTTTACCTCAGGACTGAAGGCATTCAGTTTGATACATTCAACAGCATACTTTTATTACAGTGATTTCATACCATATCAAACGCAATTCTTAAATATATACAGTGTGTGTGTGTGTGTGTGTGTGTGTTTGTGTGTGTGTGTGCACATGTTCTTGCTCGCTCATGGGAAAATCTCCAGGTGTCTTCCTAGACCAAAATGTCTACCCCATCATCTCAAACACAAGCAGCAGTAAACCAGTACAATGGTTAACTGATCCAAATTCCAATAGCTGTGGCACACCTGCAAACAAAATTAACCTCTTTTTCTCTCAAGATGGGGTAGATGCAACTCAAACTAGAAAAGAGGCAATGCCAAGAGAGATACACTATAATGTTCCCCTGGATAAGATTAAATTATATTATTGTCATACAAAAATTTCATTAAAAGCCATTGGCCATCAAATCATACAAAAATACTCAAATTTAAAATGTACAAAAAATGTTGAGAAAAAAAATTCAGTCTATAAAAGTTCTTAAAATATTAATACTGATCATCTTCATGCTACGAAGAGCTGCTGAGTAGCTATCTTATTATCCTGTTTGACTCATCATTGTTCAGAATGTGTAGTGGCAATACACACATTGTGGTTTACCTCTATAAAAAGAAATACTAAGAAATACAAATACTACTCAGGGCCGCTCAAGTAGATTCACTTTTAAGTCTCTACTCTTTCCTTCTGCTTCTCTACCTGGAGAAAGCCTTTTTCTGATTAGCTCGGACGATGTCATCAGGTGAGGGAGTGTCAAAGCGGAAGGGTGTGATTGGCAAGAGTGGGGTCTGCTGCTCTTTGGCTTTGACAAGGTGTGTCTGTGAGTTGTAGAGGAAGGCCTGGTAACCGCTGTCTGTCCTCTGACCTCTCATTTTGGCCTTCATCATCCTCCTTTTCCTCTTCTCCCAGTTTGGGGCGCAGAGCGACAAAGTCACAGCAAATACAGATGGTCGGGCAAAAACAGTAGTATCCGACCCCAAGGCAACTGGAGATGGTGGGGTGGATGAGGAGAGGTCGTCGTCATAGTGATGAGGACCCGCTCCAGGCAACTGGGCCATGAGTGCACTCAAATCAATGTTCTTACCCAACCTAGGCAGTTTGGAGTTTTGATAGCATGGTTTGGGGTGGGGCTTACGTTTGGTCCCGCCATCTTCGAAACTGCCTGCCAACACACCAGGCCTCTCTGATTTTGCTGGTGAAAGGAGCGAGGTGAGGGAGTATACTGGACCATTTGAGGTGGTTGAGGTTTTGCCTTGGTGTTGAGAAGCCAACTGTGACAGAGAGAGCACCTCGGAGAAGCCAGGTAGTTGTTTCAGTGCATGTGCTGATGATTCAGCACTGAGGGGTTGAGAGAGAACTAAGGGATGGTTGGTTTGATGCTGCAAGGCTAGCTGAGACAGCGAGAGCGGCTTGCCCAGGTCTGGAAGACCAGTATTGGTTGACTTGGAAAGTGAGAGTGTGTGTGCTAGTCTTTCAGTGCTCTGAGATAGAGGGACAATGTGTGTGTCCTTGTTCTGGTGCTGTGAAGCAAGCTGAGATAGTGAGAGCATCTGTGCTGGTGCTGGTGGCATTACAGAAGTTATGTTGCTATGGGGAACAGGAAAGGGGTTATTGAAAGTTGGGCTGTTGTTTGAGTGTTCCTGGATTAGATCAGCCAATGATGGACTTCCCTTAGGATCAGCCATTGTGGTTTTGGCTCCAGTCCCAATTTCCATTGAATGACTGCTCTGCAGGACAGAGTTGAGACTCCTCAACCCAGGTGGAGGAGCTAGAGAGGAGCCTGTTCCTGTGACTCTGGGATTGCCTAGCGATAGGTTACTCAATGAAGCTGCAAAGAGGGGGGGAGGAAGTGCACAAGTGGCTGGGCTGAGAGATGCTGAAGACGCATTCAAAGATGCTAACGTTCCTAATGAGAGACTGCTCTGACCCATAGGGAGAGCACCTAATGAGGAAACTCCAAAACCTCGCCCTGTATCAACTACCTCCTGACTCTTCTGCTCATTCTCAGACATGAGCTGCGCCAGACTGGTACCACTGCTAATGCCTGACCCAACACCTTGCCTTGCCAGACCTGTCTGGCTTTCCAAACTGCTAACCACTGTGTCAGCTTTAGGCTGAGATAGGAGGTCATGCAAGTTCAATGCTCCAGCTGGCACACATGGTTTTGTGTGTGTGTGCCCAGTCATCTGGGGTGTGTGTGTCTTGGACAAGCAGGCTCCTTACCTTACGAAAGCCAATTGCAGTTGACGAGAGGAGAGAGACAGGAGGACCGCAGGATTGATTCAGAGATGAGACAGCAGATGGATAATACATGAATAAGGGGGAGAAGAGAGAGAAAAGGCATTTTGTTAAACATTGGTATTTGTATGATTTTAAATATGTGTTATCCCAGAGTCAGATAGTGAAATTTGAACCCCTTTGAAAACTCTGGCATACTGGTGCTATTATTTTGGATAATCAAATTCCATTAATATTCCATAGTCTAAACTGGGGCAATTTCTATGATCAATATTTTTACATGTCTCTGCTGAAATGCATTGCTGAACCAAATAGCCCAGGTCTTCTTTTGCCTAGATAAAACTATCACTTTGTACTTAATTAGGTAGTTTGTTAATTGGTGTATTATTCCTTCAAAAGAGACTAGATCTATCAGAAGCCAAACTTGACATTAAATGCCAAGTGCCTGCACACAAATAAAATTGTGAACATATTTTGACATTTCCAAATCATTTTGAATATTTACCATAACTTTTCGTGTGTTTGGCAAATAATTCAAGAAAGCTTTTAAAAGCCACTTCATTCTCCTAACATGTCACTATGGTGGACCAATCCAGAGGAAGAATTCCTGACCAGTAATAAGGTCATGTTTTGACTTGTTAAACATGACCCACTCCAGGCGTACCTTTCTCTGGGCGTGGGGCAGCCAAGGCCTCTTGATTGGGTCTTTGTGCTAGTGGAGCTTTCTCCTGGTTGCCTCTTGGTACCGATGCCATCTCCTCATTGGTACTTCTGGTAACTGGGACTGGCTTTGTGTCTTCAGCCAGGACTGCATCCAGTGCCCTCTGTGGGTCAAAACTACATCTCATGGCTGCTTGGGTCAAGACTGAGTCTGGCACTGCATCTCCCAGCACTGCCCGCATTTGGTCCAGACATGAGTACAGCTTGGCTACAAGGAACAGAAACACACACATTGAATTTGTGGTCCAGAAACAAGTGAACCTGGCATACAGAACAACACAGAAACAGAATACTATCCATTATAATTAATAAAATATAAACAAAACCACTGAATTGACATGAACTTAATAAATCTCTGTACTTAAACAGAAAAGAGTCAAGAGGCCATCTAATATTGGTCACGAGTGCAGTCTGTGCAGTTGTAAAATGATTATGGCGTTACCTTGATTGAGAGGGTCAAGGTTGTGGCTGGTGGTAGGGGACATAGGTACCTCCTCATCCTCATCCTCTTCCTCCTCAACAGGCTCCACGTTGGGTGCTTGTCTCTCTTGACGTGAGTAGATGAACTGCGCCGCTAGTGAAACCAAAAACCTCATTGACTGATTACACGGTAAGAGACATGTCTGGTCAATGATGCACTGAGTGAATGGCCATTTGTGGGAAGTAAGAAATGCTAGATTGTCTCATTAAAATGTGTTAAAGAATGGGCGAGAGCATCACAACAAGGTCTGCACACAGTTTAATGTTACCTTTGTATGTATGTTTCCTGATAAACAAGGCAACATTGAAATGTCAGAATTTGCAATGGATTTTGTCTCTCCCATATAAAGAGAGTAAAATAGGCCATGTAGGCTACTGGATTCACTGACACCAACCTGTTGCTGGTGATATACAGTAGTCATCGTCCACAGACTGTCCATACATGTCATCATCTTCAAAGTCTGAGGGAAACACAATGACGTTCAAATATGTTCCCTTCTTGTCCTTCATACATACATACACATACAAATAATGTGGTTACAGAAAAGAGAAAGAGCCCTATTGTAACAGCTGTCACTTTGCCTTGTCAGCAACTCTACAGGTTGCCTAACAAATTGAAGGCATAGCTAGCATGAAGTTTGGTAGCTGGGGAATTTTCTAAGCTAATTAACAAAAGAGCTAACAAACTAGGAGGCACTATTATTAATAAGGCGAGGGGATGCAAATATAACAGGTTCAAATGTGAGCTAAGAACAGATGTAATTTCTAGCAAAACACTGGCGAAAGCTAGCAAGCTTAGAGGTAGCTGACGTTAACTGTACCAAACATAAACATTGTCGAATACGTTAGTTATCGAAACACGGTATCAAGTTTCTAGCAGTATAACGGCAGCTAAAACATATAACCATCTAGTTAGCCATCTGTATTTAAGCACAGCTTTGCTTGTGCCAGGTGCAAAGTAACACGACAGCAACGTTATCTTGCCAGTTAGCTAGCTGCCTGCGCTAACAGTTAACAACAAGTGATTCTTTAGCTTCCCCTGCTAATGAGTTTAGCGGGTGAGGGCCTGGCCTTGAGGTTTAAAACAGTCACCAACGCCTTCTACTTAACGTTATTTACCTTCATCGTAATTGTAACCTCGGACATTTCTGTGCCGAGACATTTTGCTTATACGTATCTTCTCTCGGGCCGAGTATGATTTGTTTTTCGGCTCACAGACTGCTGTAGCATGTGTCTCACTGCCCCACTGCCATTGCGGTGTGAAAGTGCAACAGTGGGGAGGTCAAACGTGACTCTGCAGTCTCGGGAAAAAGTAACTGAAAATTAAAAATCACTGGTAATCTTTATTTTAACAGTATTACGGCTTTAGGTTGATGGTATACAATCTAGAATAACGTTAAAATATATTTATATTTATATTTTTCGCTAACGTCATTTCCTGCTGTCGTCCCAACCGTGCTGCTTCACTCGCAGGTCCAGGATCAGATCTTCCAAACTGGCTTCATATTTGACACAAGGCTCGAGTGAGAGCAACTGACCATCTATCAGTTAATAATAACGGCTGTTAATAACTTGATCAGCCGGTGATAATAATGAAATCGAGATGATTTGTAACAATAATAGGGAAGAAGAAAAGCAGTTGGCCAAATTTAATGATATAAATTATCATTAATCATCATGGTCATCACAGGAAGAGGCATACATTTCAACAACATGGCTGAGCAGCACCATGGCTTTATGGTTAGGGTGAAAGTTCACAGGTTTGATCCCCAAATAAGTCATCAATGCTGTTGAAGTGTCCTTGAACAACGAGTGACCCCCCTACCTGCTCATTGATTTTAAGTCTCTCCGTGTGTCAGCTAAGTGCCTAAATATATATACACTATCTTGGCCCATTTCATCAATTAACAGTTTTACACAAAGCCCAGCTTTTGAGCCTTGTGTGAGAAAAACACTGCAGTCATTGCAGTCAAGTGTCACTAGTCATTATGGTCCTGCTCAAGACCTGTGACACATTGTATTCCCACTGGTAGGACAGAAATAACAGTGGTGGTGGTGGTGGTGGTGGTGGTGATGACGATGATGGTGATGATGATCCACATACGGTCAAGCACAATTCTTTTTTCTAATCAAGACACTTGAAATTCAATTTGTCTGTCTCATGATTTGAGAAAGGGAACATATTATAACAGAGAGAGTAACAAATCAAAAGTGGTTTAAAGAGACTCTGCACTACCTTGAAAAAATCATGTCAGTTAAAGAGGTCATGAGCAGTGCATAGAAAGAGCTTGACACGCATGTCTTCGCACACACAAACACACACAAACAACTTGTAACCCCACCTGTGATCTTTGGGGTGTGATTGTCTAAACCATTTTTTGTAAAAGGTTATGCCCTTTGGTTAGAGCCCAACCTATCTAAACCCACGCTCTACACCTCACACACACACACACACAGACACCAAATGAGTGACATCACTTTTTCCTACAATTCTGGTTCGGTTCAACAAAAAACCTACAGCCTATCTACCACAAAGGGGAAAGAAATCATATGTCTTGTGCCCAAATGCATGTGTATGTGTGTGCACGTGTGTATATGTATATGTATTTAACTGCGACTGGGTCTTTGCAAGTCTGTGTGTACATGCACATGAGTGTAGTTTAGTTTGCAGTAGGAAGTATGTGTGCCTGCGCATGACTGTACATAGGTTTGTCTGTGTACATGTGTGCGTGCATGTGTGGTGTATGATATGTTGTGGTGTCCTGATCTGTTCTACTTGTAGATGAAACAGGAGAAAATTAAAATGTCAGACAATAATCTGATACTGATACAATGATGCAGGTACAGTAGACAGTGACACATCTGCACAGTGATATGAAATATGAGGTTTGGCGTGTCTTCCCTTTCTAAAAATAGAACAGACTAAAGAAAGACACCTGCTTAGGTAATTCTAAAGACCTTTTCAAATGAATGGCTCATATTGCAAGTGGCAGTTTGACAAAGAGCAGCCTAGATTGACAGAGGTTGGTAAGAAAGAGAGAGAGAAAGAGGGAGAGAGAGAGAGAGAGAGAGAGGAAGAGGGGGAAGGCCTGGTGATGATACCATTCAGAGTTCATTTTTTTCTCTGTGTCAAGTTTCACCTTCAGTTAAAAGTGTATATGCATGTGTGTTTGTGTGTGTGTCTGTAAGTGGGTGGAGGTCCCCCCTCTAAAATTCCATTTCCTGTCTTTTTTCATGTTTTACAGACACATAAACATGGCTAAAGAAATACAATTGCACACACACACACACACACACTTTATAAGGGTCACACCGGTGAAAAGGAGAGAAGGAGGTAACTCTTCTTTGCATCACTCAAATGTTTCTAGGACATTTTAAAACCAAACAAGGCAGCAGACAGCACCTGATAGGCAATATGTTCCATCTCATTACAGAACTCAACATTAAGACTGTGATGGTGTTATAATGTTTTTCTTGAGCATTTACTCATATCAACATTCAAATATCATGTGATGTCAAAGTGTTGTCTTAATGAAAAGGGGTTTTTGTAATCATTTATACATGCTTCATCTTACTTAGACATATATAGACAGATGAGTCAAATATGAGTTGGTGCTGTGAGGTGTGACTTTCACACCTCTATACGGAATCTGAGCATTTGTTTCCTTTGAATCTGTTTTCTGGACAACTTTGTCAAATCTGCGCCCGTGGTGAGGCCACAGTGTGTAGGGAAACACTGATCAATGAATGAATGGCTGGCTTGATGGATTTCTGAGAGAATGAATGGATGGTTAAATACATGGATTAAACAGATGGATGAACAGATTGGTAGAAGGGTGAGCGGATCAGTGGGTGGGTGCTTTATTAGAAGATTGTATACATGATTGTATCATTGAGAGACAGATAAAACATTCACGGTTTGCACTCATTTACACAATTTTGAGTCTGCAACTGAATTAAATTGAATGCTAGGAGTGGCAGAAAGTTATTGCTGCCAAATGGATAAAGAATGAGCCGTGGCAACAAGTGAGAGCAAAGGACTGCAAATCTGTCAACAACAGTGTGTAAATCTGAAAACAGATTAATCGTGGCTTAATTCTAGTGGAGGAAAAAGCTTTTGTGCATGTGGGTGAGGGGGGAAGTCCATCCCAAAGGTTGGCAGTGGGCATGAGGTAATGCTTTACATAATTTGCCAAGGGCACCAAGCATCATGGGAAGCGTCTTTCACAGGCACACACCTCCAAAGAGAATGCAAAACCAGCGCCCCTGGCACTTTTTGACTGGTGGGCCGAACAACTTGAGTCAATGAAGAAAAACATTTGAGATCCTAAATTTTCAGTCTGCATGAAGTGAGTTGTGACAATAAAATGTAACAAAAACCCCAATTCAGATAGCAAATCAATAACTGCGGTATATTGTTTGGAAAACCTTTACTATGTTTGACTCACCATGTTTCATGTTTTCAAATTTGTGGCAGAGGTGTGCCAAGTTAAATCAAATAAAAAGCAAATTTTCTCAAAGAATTACAAAGCATGTGGGTATTTATACAGAGAAGAAAATATTTTCTGGAAAATGGGTTCTGAAATAATAATAACTTGGTGTACAGATAATAAATAAATAACTGAAGAAGAATTTGACAAAGCCTCTTTTATTAGCAATCAGTCAATCACATCATGTGTGTTTATTCAACTGTACAAGATCCCATTCCCTACCTGTTTGACTTGAGATCAACCCTCCCCCAATGCAGCACTGACATTTACATTTACACACACACACACACACACACTCACACACACAACAATACACATCTGTTTGGTCTCCCAAACAGTCAATTTGAAAGCCTGGTGGGGTCACATCTCGAGCCCAGGGGCAATCATTAAAAATCATTCAAATGAGCCAACCTGTGCACACAATGCTTTGCACAGGGGGCAGCCCTTACAATACCTATCCTTAACCTGTCCAATCGCACCCATGCAAATGTCCTTGCTAGGATTCAATAGAACTTTGGCTCCCTGCTCCACTTACTATATGGGGTATTTGCATAGCCTGGCTCTGCTCCTTTAATTTGGTTTCAGGTAACAAGATGTAGTTTTTACTATTACCCTCGAGGAAAAAAAACACATAGTCAGAACACAGACAGACGGAGGAAAGCCACAGAGACACACATAGGCATTTGCACACACACACATATACACATGCACACACACCTCAAATACTACCTCCTTGAGTTAAAAATGACTAGAACAATGCTTGTGTGCACAGGTGTGTATATCTCTACGGGATTTGATACCTACAGGTGATTGCAACCAAGCAATCATGCAATACATTATATCATAGGCCCACTGTCAGATACTGTCAGCTCTTTTACAGTGACATATTTGTCGACATGATGTCGTCTGTGTGTGGATTAGAACTTCATAATCTTTGAACAAACAAAACTATTCTTTTCATCTGGAGAGATTTTCATAAATACAAGAAAACCCTACTTAACAGTATAGTAAAATATGCCTGCAGCAGCTATCCATGGATTTAGTACTATTGGTACTTAGTTCAAGGAACTTCAACCGTTCCCACCGGGGGAGCCCTGAAAAGGTTCCTCTTGGATAGTTCCTGGCCCCCCAAAAAGTTCCTGCTAGCTGGGGAGTACTTTTCGGGGGACCAGAAACCATTGCGGTGGAAATGCAGTACTGAACAATGCTACTTGGTCAATACAAGCTACACAAGCTACCGCCATTTTTAAATACCGGCTTAAATATCAGCTTGTTGAATCGCTACTTCAACTTCGGTGCGTCTCGTTTCCAAAAAAAATGATTCTAATATGTTCATACCAAAGCAGTGGAATTTTAAGTAGAATTTTAAGTTTCACTTTCACCTTCCCAACTCTGTTGGATTGAATTCAGTGCTACTGGTCTACTGGTCTACTGGCGCGACAGAGAACATAACGAGATGCAACACACGCACAGCCTTAGAGATCGATTTAGATCAATTTCTATACATTGACCAACTTTTTATTTTGTGGCGGATCAACACCATAGCTGCTTGAACTGCTGTTGTTGTGGGGTCGTCGTCTACCTAAATGACTTAAAGAAACCAAACTAAACTTATTTGCATCACCTCCCCAGTACTTTGATGTGGTGAGAAAGCGACCTAGAACCCTTTTGGGGAACTAAAAAGGTTCCTGCTCAAGTATCCAAAAGGTTCATGTTCTAATTTGTTATATTCCTCCATGTGTTAGTGCTTCAGTGAGCACTCACTCCACGCTGTTGCATCCAATAAAATAATGAAACATGTAGTCCATGGCTGTGTGTGTGTGTGTAGCCCCTCAACATGCCGCCAAGATGACTGCCCTGGGACAATAGCCTGCTCAGGGGTGATGGTAATTACAAGTGACCAGGACAATACGGTTGCGTATGGAGGAACTAATACAATGAGAATACACATTTATACAAATAAACCTATAAGGCCCCCCCACTGAATGGCTGAGCGACTGCCTTGGTGCAGGCCACAGGACTAGCCTACTGCAACCACAACAAAAAACGAGCTAAAAGAGAATAATGCAGAAGTTATGCAATACACGGGAAGATAGAAGCATTATGGCCATGGGTTTGTTAATGTTTGACACAGGGTTGTTGAAAAACAGGTTCAGCTTGTTTCTTATTTAAATGTAAGTTGTTTTGAATAAATTCAAGCACACTATCAGCAAACTGCCCAGTAACTTGAAGAAACATAAAGGGAGTCTGGTGTTCATGAGGAGTTTTAATATGAAGTTTGTGCAATACATTCACACATTAAGTGAAAGTGGCACTGTATTTCTTGTTTTTTTTTTCTTTGTGTCAGCAAGGACATAACAATTTCTCTGCAACCCAAAAGCTCATTTTATCGCCATATATGTTCCCCTCGCTTTATCACTGAGAAACATCTGCATCTACAGCACCAGCAGGGACCCCAGAAACAGGTAGCCAAGGAGAGAAGGCATGCAACTTCACTTTCCACACTCCCTTGCATGCCAAAAATTAATTCCGCAATTGTTTATATTGTCCAGATACAATAGCTCCCCTTCCTTCTCCTTTTTTCGCTCGAAGAAACGAGAAGTAACTCATGAAAAATCGTTTTAAAAAAAAGTTTAGCGCGGATAGTACGCGCCTTCACCAGTGTATGCTGCGTGGTAAGTCACATGTTGCATTCACAAACTCGTCGTAAATTCGTAATAGTGGAGGGAAATCCCACATACACTCAGTTGACCTATCTTTTACATGCCGAATAGAGTTTATCTGCCTAACATGAATATTAGGTATGTAAAATCATAATATAGTTCCTGCTAATTAGTGTCACTTTTAAGTTATATGAGGATATACTTGATTATGTTGAGACTGATGGTTGTTTGCCTTTTGATGATCACTGACTGGAGGTCATAGTTTACCCACATTTTTAGTTACCACTAAGTTACTGCACGGCTTCTAAATTCCCCGCTATTTCCCCCTCAAGACACGCCCCGTAAACAATACATTTCGACAGCTCGGTATGAAAGAAAAATCCGTAGATGTAAAATACACACATTTCCGACAGCATTTGAAGGCAGCAGTAGCCTATCTTGCCTGGGGTACTTCTCTACGCATGCGCAGTGGGTCGTATACGTCCAGGAGCGGCAAATTAAGCGGGAGGAGCTCTCTGAGTCGTGTGTATCTGGCTGTGTTTACGTTTACCCTTTTAATGTCAGCCTGCCTCCTCACCGGGAGACCTCACCAGAGCAGATAGCTAGTTAGAGCTCAGCGCAAACTGCGAGCCGCTCTCCAAACCTCAAAATGGCTCGGCGGCCGAGACACAGGTAAGCACACAAACGCCAACTTTAATGTTATATTCTCACAAAGTGCTTATTTTAATTATTTTGTCCTGCTGTGAGTTGGCTTTCATTTCTGTTCTGTTAGCGCGTAGCGTATCATCTTGGGGTGTTAAGTTAAGGATGCATGATTCATTTTATTCATGTAGTTGATGTTTTTGTTCTGGACTGTTGTTTCATAGTGGTGTTTGTATCTGAACCGTTTTGTTTGTCTGACCGTTGAAGTCGAGTAGTAGTGTGGGTCTCTCGCGCGCACATGACAGGTGGTAGTCATCTGGCATGTGTGTTCCTCGCTGCTGTCAGTCCCCCTCTCTCTGTGTCTCTCTCTCTCTCTGTCGCTCTCTCTCGCTCACACATACACAGACGCACACACACACATTTATTGCATTAGGCGGGTGGACAGGCGCGTGCCACGTCGTGCATATTAATTTGGTATTGGATATTTGTGAAATATTACACATTACAAATTCTGATGCAATGTAACGGGTGTTTGTAGGTACTGGAGTGGTCTTGAACGGCTTAAATTTTATTATCTAAACTTTTATAAAGTCTTGAATTCAATTAAACAAAATATTTCAAGTCTCAAATGCAGTCCGAAAAGCATTGTTTTTTAATGCGCTGTTGTTGAAAACGGTTGTTTTCATTTTCACGTTTATTTCACTTGCGAGTGCCATTGCAATGTATTTAAAAAGCTTTAAATCCTGCTCGATTAAACGTGCAGACTTCTTTAGGAGTATCTCTGAAAGCGACGGACGTTACCGCTGTCATTGGAAAGTGCGCCTCTCTGTCCTCTACGTCCTCTATGTGCACTTGTTTCAAGAAGAGGCTACTTTTTTAAATCGGATCCAACACGTACTTTACTTTGATACAGAAATCGACAGTGAGCCACAACTTTCACTTGCTAGCTTATCATTTCGGAGATAATTGTGCGAGACGTACTTGTATCGCAGTACCACAGTCGTAACCTTCTTTGGAAAGCATTAGTTTAATCATCGTGTAATATTTCTATATTGTTTTCTACAAGCATGGTTTTGTAATACTGGCTAAGGGTCTTTTCTAACGTGTGTGACATAAATAATTTGAGTTCACTTGTCCCCAAATCATCCCACTGGTACTGGCTCGGCTCGGTTCAGATCAATAATCAGCATTCATCTGTCTCATGCAGTTTTCATACAGTTCATTCACCATACTCAACATCTTTTTGTTTCCTTGTTTTTGTACATTACATTCTTGACTTTTTTTCCTATTTTTTATTTTGTTCTGAACAGTATGAGTGATTTGGAAACAGCATGGATGGTTTGAATGTGAACTTTGGCAAACAAGTGAGCAGGGCTATTTACATATTTTGATGGCTTGTGTTCATTGCTACTAAACATATGATTGTTAGGCATTTGACCAAATGGACAAAAATATTTTAAAGATGTTAATTCTTTGTAGATATGCTGTTATTGTCCAAAGTGGAACAAACACATGCATGCGCACACACACATACACAGGGACATCCCGGTGGGGTTCCTGTTCACCTGTTGCCCTGCAAGACACCAAAGTACCCTATCTGGCTTCCACATGGTCCATGGTCTACATTCTGATTGGTTAACCTACTAGTGTGTGTGTGTGTGTGTGTGTGTGTGTGTGTGTGTGTGTGTGTGTGTGTGTGTGTGTGTGTGTGTGTGTGTGTGTGTGTGTGTGTGTGAA
>CABFOQ010054050.1:3580-14188 GCA_900660455.1 Gephyroberyx darwinii
ACAAGTGGTGTCAGCAGCAGCATACACCATTTAGGTCCAAGGCCAAAACCATAAATCATATCTCTCTCGCTAGCTGATCCCATTGTTGTTTTGTTGTTGTGGTGTTGGAAAGCAATCACCTGGCAAACTCAATCAAACTCACAAGTTCTCCAACTTATTTTCCTTTTCCTCCTCTCCTTCATCCTTCTCCTGCTCTCCCCTCCTTGGCTAAACATGAGTATCAACACAGGTGGCTCAGGGGAAATAGAATGCACTCCCCTGTTCAATAAACAGACAAGCACATTGATTCTGAGAGTACTTTAATCTAATCCTCTGCTTCAAAAAAAAAAAAGACACTCGGTCTTGGGAGCAAAGTCGAGAAAGAAAAAGGTAAAAGAAGGGCAGCAACAGTGACCAACTTATCACCTCCACAGCTGGTGTCCCTCTGTCCACCAGGGAGATGTGCTGCTGTGTCCCTCGATGTTAACTACAGTAGTACACAGGCTTAATGAGGCATGCTAAGGTAACATCAACTGAAGCTCTGAACACCACTAATGCTCTCTTACTTCTCTGCTAGTGCACAATGACACCACTCTAGACAACTCTGAAAGCGTGTCATTGCCGGAGGTCATTGTAGAATAGAGTGGAGAACACAGGAGACAGTAAAAGTGAGAAAATATGTGTACGGAACGAAACCTCCTACGTCAGGCAGGGGTTGGATGTTCCTTTAACCACTCCGTTCTGCTCGGCGGTATGCGTTCTCATGCTGTGTGAAATAAACCAGATGTGTCATTGTACACTTATGTCCGGTGGTTCCAGCGTGCATAGTGATACGAAACAGCCCTCAAAGAAAAGTCACAACACCATATGAAACACCATATGAATGTATTGTAGTAATTCACATTAATTGTCAGTGGATTTGCACAGTGAGCCAATGGGGGATGTCAGGGAAGGCGTGTTCAGTCTAGCTGTGGCTCAAACAACAGAATTGATTCCAATCAGGCACAATTCAGTTTTGAAATGATGTCTTTGTTTGTTTTTATAGATTATAAACTTCTCTTACTGATGATATAACCCTGGGGCCAGCAGTGGTGCTTCATAAAAATAGACATTTTTATAACAATCTCTTGATTCCAACCTTTGTAATGGGCAACACATACATGATCAACTACAGTTAAAGTGCCCCTGAGCAGAGCACTTCACAATGAACTTCTCCAATGACCAACAGTTCACCAGGGTTCGAAAAATATGGGCTTTCGAAGATCAATATACCAATCATTTTGGATTGAAGCTGCCAATATTGTGCTTTCAGTATCCAGCTGATTTATGATTAAAAGCAAGAAAATAACAAATCAGTGTCTGTATAACTTGTAACCTCCTTGTTTCACGGCAGAGTTGGAGTCATTTAACTGGAATTCTCCAGCTATGTAACTCTGACTTGTGATTGAGTCTTGATCAGTAATAATATCGACTCAAATATCACTTCTTTATATATATAACTCTTTACAATGGTGGTCTATGGGGAGAGACGTCTTACTGCACCGTCAACTACTGCCCGGCTGTGGAACTGCAACTTTGTTACAAAAGTGACATCGGTACTGGCATTGGAAGTAAGCCGGCTTGCTGGGGGTTTGGGTCAGGCTGGGTCAGGTTGGGTCAGGTTGGGTCAGCCCTCCTCCTGTTGCTTGAGATTGACATTGCTCTACACCGCATGCTGAACCGGCTGGTCCGGACAGATGCCAGAGAAAGATGTTTTATGATGAAACATGGTAAAGGTCAGTGAGTCTCAGTATGGCCGCCGCTACCTGTGGTCCATGTGCCTGGACTATAAATGGCTGGGCACGGGTTCAGACACACAGACAGACAGACAGGGCTCAGACTCTGTATTGTGTTCCCCAGCTGCTAGCAGCCAGCTAATACGCTGCTTAGCAGACACCAGCATGGAGCGGTGGGGGCCGAATTACCGGTGTCACAAAAAGATGGGCTAGTCAGCGCAGGGCTGCCAGGCCATCATGAATTTCTGTCAGCGTTTCCAAGGCTTCCTCAGAAATTCATATCTCATACCTACACACACATACCCACACACACACACACACACACATACACCCAAAGGGCAAAGATTAAGGACACACACACACAGAGAGGCTAAAGCTATAGAAAGCAGTTAAAGCCACATCTTACTTTGCACGGACATGCAGCATGTGCATGTGTGTACTGTCTACACAAACATCCGCAAGTCAAGTTTATTTATACAGCCCTTTATCACAAACAAGCCTCAAAGGACTTTACAGGCCTAACTAGGTCAGGTTGATAGACAATCAAATTTATAAAATAGCACTAGCCACCTAGCCGCTAGAAAACCAGTGGGCGGTCTTGGTTAACGTCCGCTTTGGCTCCCTACAGAGCGATAGATTTTGTTGAAAATCATCTGACAGCATTCTCCGTTATTGGGATTTAGCCTATCAAGCATCTGTCTTTAGAACAAGTTAGCCACTGATGACCTGGGCTTGAACCCCACTTGTACTCTTTCTGTTGAGTCACCAACAAACTGACTATACATAACACCATGGACCCTGGTCCAGCTGGAGCCTATTTGCACAGCTCAATACTGTGACTCACCCAGCTAATGCAGTCAGTGAGTAACAGTGCTTATCATATGCTGATCCATCAGCAGCCCAGCCCAGGATTTGTTTTGTTTTTAAAGATAAAAACAAGAGAAATCAGAGGAAAGAAGTCTGTATCATTCAAAAAAGGTTATTTTAATATTTTTGGAATACTAAAACACATTATAGCACCATGTCCACAACCATTCAGCCAGATAAGCTTTTTAAAATAATAAACGTCTTCTATGGCACTATATAGAACCATTATTTAACGAGTGCAGCTAATCAGAAAACATGTATTTGGTAGATGCCTGCTCCTGCCTGGCACAGAGTGGTGGCTAAGCCCATACACTAGGTGCCAAGTCTAGCAGCAGCAGCTAAGTCTGGTTGAGCGTCTGTCAGATTCCACCTGCTGTTACCGTAAAGGCATGGAGGATCTGCCTTTCACAGCGCATAGAACGAGGTTAATGGATTCCATTCAACTCGGTGCAGCTCTTGGTTTGCTGTTTGCTGACTGTGTGAGAGCAGTTGAAGACCTCAAACAGTGGGGGTCAGTGATGAGCAGCAGACACAGCAGGGGGGAGAGATGTGAAAGTGTATGGGAGCTGCTGCTGTGATCTGCTTATTCAAAAAACATGACAAAAAAAAAATCGAGAACACAACCACTCTGTCTGACACCCTGTCTGAAACATCTGGAATAAAGCAGAGCACAATAGACCAATCTCTTCCAGTCCAGTGGAGCAGCTGATGGACAGGTCCTGTCCAGAGCCCTCACCACTTGTCAGTCATCATTAGTGGAAGGTCTGGAATCTGCCCAGGTACTCAGGAGGCTTGGCCAGGCTACTGTCGCTACACGATGGCAGCGTCTAGCGGGGCTGCAGCATAAGCAGCCTCCATGTACTCCTCCCACCCACAATATTTCTCCCAGGCAGAGCAACAACACGCACAAATCTGCCGGCAATCTGTTGACGGGCTGGCAGGGATCAGCGGGAAGCCCTATCACACACCCTTCTGTCCCATCATGCATCAGCTTCTGAGTCGAGGGAGTCAAGGGACAATCTGAACTGCCCAAACCACCCTAGTGCTATAAAAATGTGACACCTATGCTTGCATAATGATTGACAGCAATGAATTAAAAGAAATTATTGTACTTTATAAAAGATTACGGTGAGCCCGGAAGTCCTTGGTTGGTAAGATGATACTTCTTTTACAGATTGGATCCTCTTGAATGACTTTAGGTAATATTTTTTTGTCCAAAAGTAGATGAGAGACAATTCCTCCATTCTACTCATGTATTATACTGTATACTGACCTCTCTGCAACCAATTAAATGCATATCATCAGTGTCAGCAGTAAGAACAGGCACAGTATATTATATTTGCATTGGTTCACTTGTTGCTGTTGTTTCCAGTATTATCAACTATCCCATGCATCGTGTTGTTCTTGTCATACTCCACTACCAGTTAGATGAATATCAAATTGTTAATAGGAAAAACGTAATGACGCATCCTGCATTCTCACAAATGCACACGGAGCATTTCAGCATGAATCATGACATGATTCACTAGCACAACATGAAATTGAAATTGAAAGTGGCTGGACATTTTTGGAGGGAAAAATGTGTCACACAGCTTTGTAAATGAGATATTCCAGTGCTGTGCCAAAGCCCATCCTGCCGTGCAGAGTAACTACCAAATCATGTTAGAAAAAAATCTCTCATTTGAATCAAACGGAGCAAATCCTAAGCATCAGCATCATTTTTTCCCTCCACATACTATGTTTACCATTTTTTTTAGCACAGAAATAGAAATGATGCAGAAAAAGCTGCACCCAGATGTATTGCAATTAATATTGCAATTGCAATATTCAGCAAAATAGAATGCAAATTACATTTTTTTTGTCAATATGGTGCTGTCCTAGTTTACAAACAAGCAGCCCTCCTCCTACTTTACAGCAATGATAAATCAGCTAGATTAGTCGGGGGGTTAGACAGTGGATTCTTACTAAATATGCAAAGTCAGGTAGAATAGCAGTACAGCAGCATGCTCTCTCAGCACTGTTCTTACATACTGTGCTTTCCTAATGTGTATTCCCGTAACAAGCCAAGAACAGAGAAAACATCCTGGTGGCAGAGCTGGTAATAATTCAAAAACTCAAGAGTCTTTCATCCATTTAAACCATTTATTCACTCTTATCATGTGTTATCAGCATGCATGGCACAGCAATTATACATTCACTCATACAGTATGATGTATGCATCATTGCAAATGATACTCGCATGCAGGCTGTAACATATGTGCTCCCACAGACACAAGCGCAGATAAACACGCTCACACAGAGCCAGTGCCCAAAGCGACGCAGTTCCATCTGCTTAGAATTCAGTCAAGCTCCCTCAACCTCTCAACTCTAAGCCCATCTCTCTCGCTCTCTCTCATTCTCTCTC
The DNA here is from genome assembly GCA_900660455.1 of Gephyroberyx darwinii. Taxonomy (NCBI): domain Eukaryota; kingdom Metazoa; phylum Chordata; class Actinopteri; order Trachichthyiformes; family Trachichthyidae; genus Gephyroberyx; species Gephyroberyx darwinii. Next base: position 8,606 of record CABFOQ010054050.1, read on the forward strand.
TCTGTCTCTCCCGATCTACCTTCCCCATCATCCCGCATTGACCAGTGGTCCTTGAACAATTTCCACTCATCTAAGATATCTAAGTCTATTACTGGCATGAAGGACAAGAGAGCTGCATGTGCACGCAGGCCTTGAGCAAACAGACGTACTCCCATTGCTGGTGTGTCTGAAACTTATACACTCTGAAAAGCTCACTGATCACTGCCTCTCTCTGCCTGCATTGGCCAAACAGAACGAGATGGCCTTATTACAATTAAATCCTCTGAAGACGCAATTACTGACAAAAGTGCTAAATGTTAAATGGTGATGTTCCATCAAATCAATGAACTGTTAAAGAGGGAGCCTAACTTTCACAATAACTAGGCAACTAGGAAACTTTTAATTTTGCTTAAAGGGAATAGCCACAGTAAATCAGATTTCACACGTTATTTCTATGGTCTAATCTTTCCGAAGTATATTTACATTTTCTCTCATTTACAATAATTGTCACCACCATAAAATAAAGCTTATATGGTGGTTTTATCTCAAATTTCTTGTCAGTCCAGTAGCTCCAGTTGTTGTGTCATCACAGCCTGGGCTCTCTGGCCAGTATCTTTAGGAGAGAGTCGTTGTTTGTGACACCAACTCACACAGAACAATGGATAGCAAAAATTATAACTAATTCTGATAGTTTTAAAGTATAGTAGCAAGTATGGTAGTATAGTAGTAAAGTTCTGGCGCTTTGGCACACTGTATAGCAAACTGAATTGACTTGAAATATGTGAGGCATTTTTTTCAAGAAAAAGTCCACTGCAACAGGAAAGTGGCACTATATTTTGTTCAAGCTACAGATTGAACTGTGTTACAATAGCAGAGTGAAGCTATACTCCTTATCCTTCAATCTTACACTACAGGAAGACAAAAAGATAGACAAGAGTGGAAGCACACAGAACATCACTGGGTATAAAAGATCTGACGGGTGAGTTGAAGACAATTTTATCCTCACACACACAACAAAACAACATTGTTCCTGTACAAGCTTGTCCTCAGACTCTCATCATTCTTTTGCCTTAACTTTGCTTCCCTCTGCTTTGTCCTTCTTGGCAAACCCAAAATCCCACGAGAAGCAGGTCTCCAGCATCTCGAGGGAATTTTTATCAACAAATATGGCACAACATATATATATCTGTGTGGAGGAGCTTTTGGCAGCCGCCGACCAGGTTTCTGTCATGGGAATGTTGGGAATGGGAATGGAATTCTTGAAGCCGGCAAGGCCGAAGAGCAGGCATTCGATACAATGTTTTTAAGGAGGTTTATTGATCGTGATGCATCGGGAGAGAGAACACGTCAGTACGAACAAGCCTCAAGCCTTCTCTGCCTGGCCAAGGCCGACCAGCCTATTATGGACCTTCTTCCCATGAGAACATGAGTTGTTTGGAGGTTGTGAACTCACCTCCAGACTGTAAAACCCCACAATTCGGTACTGTTGCCCAATTTATGGACTCCGAAATATCCCTATTCTGCCTGTGTCACAGGCTTGAACTGCTGGCTGACTGTCCACACCCAGGTTTGCAAGGACTTTCTGACTTTCTGATGATGATGATGATGATGATGAACAATGACACAATGACTGCAAGCCCATCGTTATCAATGCCGTCAAGGGCAGGCTAGACTGTTCTGCAAACCCTCTGACCCATGCAAACCTGCACCTTTCCATGCCTGGCCCGTATTGTTACAGACAATAATAAGGGACGTGAAGATTTTTCACTGTCTCACAAAGCGCTATGACCTTGATTAAAAAACAATACCCATCACTCCACTCTAGGTATCCAGCCTTTCTAAATAAGAACTTTCTAATAAAACTTTCTTTCTTCGTCTTTATACTACAATGTATTCTCATGTGTCAGAGAGAGAGAGAGAAATCTAAGATCAGACCATTTTTTTCAAACAAGAAGCTTCATTCTTGTATCACATCTTGCCCACAGCAATTCATCACACTTGCTTAAGCCAGCAGAATCTTACTGGACACCAATTATTCCAAAATGATGCAGCCAGACTCCTCACAAGGACCAAAAAGAGAGAAGATAGTACTCCTGATTCAGCAGTCTGTCCTTCACTGGCTTCCAGTCCGTTTTAGGATTGATTGATTGATTTTTAACCCCCTTTGAATCCTTTTTGATCCTGAGTCACTCAGAGCATTTCTGGTTGTTCCTCAAGCACAATTAAAGACTACGGGCGACCAATCATTTGCCATCAGGGCCCCTAAACTCTGGAACAACAACCTACGTAACGTCATCATTTTTTTTAGAATTTAAAGTGGTGAATCTAGAGTGAAATATTAAAAAAATGAAAGTAAGTTTTCCACTGTAAGATATTTTATTATAATAAAATAAATAATAGCTCATAAATCCAGTCAAGAATACAATTTCTGGTTAAGTTAATAGAGTCAAGACGGACCGGAGATTTTTCCAACATATCCGTCACTCTGCTGCCAACAGAATCGAGGGGCCACAAGGGGGCTTTGCATTGCCGGTCCATCAAAAACAGTCAATTGTGAACGAGGCATCATATTGGGATTGCAATGGCATGGCTTGTCAGCAGTTAGACTGATCCTGTCAAACCAAGTAACAGTACATGTCTGGAATACTACAATTTCTCTCTACTGCCAACTGTTCTATTATAGATGCAAGAGAATAATAAACATTGTTTTTCCCCTCACAGGGCAGATTTTAAGATATTCATCTGAAATTAGTCAGCAATGGATTCTTGAGAACTATATTACCCAGTATTTTTATTTGATGTAAGCAACTCACTGCCCAGGTGCACTGAATCTGATGGGTGAAAAATAATAAGCACCATCATAGCCAGAATGATGAAGATTAGTCTTTTAAAATGCATCCACCACAAACAAATGGCGCTTTTTACATGAAGACACACACACACACACACAAACACACACACTGACTGATTAGAGTGGGGGAACAAGTGCCCTCAAACAATTGTGCTTTCACAGATAAAACAAATCATGTCATCATTTTCACAAGTCTCATTTAGAAACCAAGCAAATGATGAAACAAGCATTTCAGTCCCTACATCATTTGGCAGTTAGGACTGTGGATTCCTTTACTGCTTTCTCTTCTTCCCGCTCGATGTGTTTCTCATATCTCTCACCGATTAATATAGATGAATCCATGACTCAGGTAGGGTATTGAGGTCATATTTGCTTACTGTTTATCTCTATAATTTATTTGTTTACATGTTTGTCAACATAAGCAGAAGTCAAACAAACAATAGCTGCGATAGAGGCTGCATGGGCCACGTAGGCTGTTTAAGGGCCTTGGTTGAGAGTACAATTGAGACGCAAGACAAGACCAAATAGAGCCTTTCTGCCACCTTTGGATGAGAGCAGAGTGCTTTGTCTATCTAGCACTACTTACATGTCAATGTCAGTGTCACCATTAATCCCGCTTCTGCAAAATCACATCCCCCTCACATCTGAAGTGTTCTCCCAACCAATAGGACCTCTGCGCCAGCCTCCTTGGAATGTTCCACCGGAGTCTCTGACCAATCCCATCATTCTCAGAGGCCCCTGCATGTCTGTGGCCCTGTTGGATCACATTAATGTCACACTCATTCAACCCGACAGGCCAGCCGAGCCGGGAGAAAACCAGCAGAGAGCGGAGGGATTTTACAAAGTGTGAAGACCCCGGCGCACCTTCCTTCCCATGGCGGACACTCAGATGCACGCATCTCTGACAGTGCTGTCATTTTTGTCCATGCTGTTTCACTTACTTCCTCTGCCTCTACCAAAAGCTGTCATTTCCTCTAAATCCTCCCAAACCAAAAAATGCCTGCTGTGTTTCTTTGTGGTTTAGCCAGGAGACATCCTGCATGTCCTCATGTGCTGTCATGCCTGTCACCCTGTCAATGGCCATAAATATAAGGAGGCATTTTGAAAGTTCAGGGCCAGCCCCTCTTCTGATCTCTAAGCATTGTGCACCCACCTGATCAGGACTGGTTGACCACAAACTTATTCTAGCCCATACTAGAGATGTGGACGGTGACCGAGCATGGAAAAAGGGATCACACCAGGTATTTGATCCTACTTCCAGGAAGACGGCTGCTTTATACAGTGTGAAAAACCCATCAAGTTTCCATTAACCTTGTGGCCCCTCTGTTTGCATTGGGGTGAGATGGAGAGGAGAAAGAGGGCCACAAGGATCAAACACTATGCACTTTGAAGATAGTCAAAACTATGTGTGCCATTAGCAAGATTATTGTCGCTATAATACAATTAACAGGATACATGATGACTAATTAAAGCTCACAGAACGTCATTTCAGGTGTGTGTGATGTGTGTGGACGAAATAAATCTCTTCCATCTCTCTCATCTCTCTCCTTAGCTCTTATACTATTTATTTTACGAGCACTACTAGCACCGCTCTTACATAATTGTCTGAACGCAGGAATATTATTATCCCTGACCTTGGCACTCATTCTTCTGTTAGCTGTAATTTTGTTGAGCTAGGAAATGAAGCTTATTCTACTACTACTGCACTCATTGTAAGTCCCTCTGGAAAAGAGCTAAACGCCTGAAATGCTATGTAAAATATGTGTACATGCATGAGTCATCTGCAGAATAATCCAGCATATGAAGTTGAGTCACGTCCAGCAGATCTGGATGCATGAGGAATAAAGTCAAAGAGCTGGAAAATCAATTAATTTTAAGTTGCCCCTCATGTCCCTTTTAGATTGAGAAAAGGTGCATATAGGTAACACTATAATGCAACACATTTTTATGTGCATGGGGGGAGAATAATTCATTGTTGTTTCCATCTGGGGAAGAAAAAAAAACAAAAAGTCAATGCATTTCTTTTTGTTTCCAGCTGTCCGACCTCCCTCCGTTCCTGTCAGAGTTTTCTCATTTCCCAGCAGCTAAGTGCATTTAGGCCATGTGAGAGCGCAGAAGCAGGAGACGTTCGGCTGCGAAAGGAAATTATGGCTACATTGTGCAAACTATGCTGTAACACAGTTTTCCTCTTTTTCAGTTCATTAAATGTAGTCTTCAGTCACCACCATCTTGTAGAAACTGCATTCAAATCCTCTCCCACACCGATTGTTCTGAGTCAGTTTGTTCCTAAATGTCGAGCACTTTTACTCTCACTCCCTCATCTTCCTCGGATCTTTATGGTAATGAGGTTCAGTGCAACACCGTCTGTAGCCGTTGGAGGTTGTCAAGCCACACGCTGCTATTGAGCTGAACGCAATAACATCTTTACTGCAGCCGGTTAAAAGTGCTACATCACTGTGTTTCATCAATGCGAGGGGATGCTTGGCCTCTCACATGCGCCGCCTTATCGGCAACAACATTTCATGTAGCCTCACTCCGGCATCTCGCAAAGCAATAACTGAGATGTCTGGCGTTGAGTGGCAAGGCAACATAATTCAGGCCATAAAGAGCGCAGCTGTTAAGACATTTTGCTAACCGATCAGCACACCATTTCATTTGAAATTGGCTTACCATTGAGCACTGTCACTTCACAGCAATAAAACAAGCAGGCATGCAAGCAACCAATTATTCTCCACTTAATCAACCATACAGCT
>CABFOQ010054050.1:19992-35216 GCA_900660455.1 Gephyroberyx darwinii
TGGTGTGTGTGTGTGTGTTGTGTGTGTGTGTGTGTGTGTGTGTGTGTGTGTGTGTGTGTGTGTGTGTGTGTGTGTGTGTGTGTGTGTGTGTGTGTGTGTGTGTGTGTTTTATTTGTTTTTACCATGCAATCCTTATCCTTAACTGAAATATAGGATCTATTTACCAATTCCTTGGGTTTTAGAGGAAATTGTGCATGTAGTAAAATGAAAATAGGTTCAAGAATTAGTGCAGGAGCAAAAAGTGAACTAATTGAATATAAAGTTAACCAATCAAAGGTCAGATCTTTGGGGAGAAGTTTGTGTGGCACTCCCATAAATACATGTGATGTATGCCAGTCAGTTTGGTGTCAGTTTGGTGTTTACCCATGCAAGTGAAAGAAAAACACTATGCTGTGGCTATGCTCTAAGGAGACCTGACAGGACATCAGGAAGCAAGTAGTGAGTGAGCATCAGTCTGGTGAAGGTTATAAAGTTATACCAAAATGAGTTGGGATCCACCAGTCCACTATGAGACAAAAATATACAAATGGAGAGCATTTAACAGCAACTCTGTGTATATCCTTCGAATATCACAAGAAAAATAATAAAACGAGTAAAAAACATCTAGAGACAATAAGCAACAGTAAGCACATGCAAGAGTAGCTAGGAAGAAGCCTCTACTGTCTAAAGAGAGCCTGTCTGTTCTCTGGACAGATGAGTCCAAAATCCGTTTTTGTCGCAAACAAAAATACCGTGGTTGGCGCGGTGTCATGGTCTGAGTCTGTTTTTCTTCCTCTGAATCTGGACGACTCAACATCATTAAGAGAACTCTTTCTCTTCTGAGGGAAACCAGAGAATTCATGAACAGAACATCAGACCATCAGTCTGAAGCTGAAGCTGGGCAGAAAGTGGCTGTTAAATAAGATGATGATCCTCAGCACTCAAGCAAATCTACCAAAGAATGGCTCAGCAAGAAGAAGTTTAGTGTTCCAACTGAGATGCTCTGGCAGGACCTGAAGCGACTGTTCATAGGAGATGACCTCAAACCTCACCTCATGGTTCTGTAAGGAGGAGTGGGAGAAAATGGAAGATGCCAGAAGTGGCTATAGGAGACGTTTACTCCAAGTCATTGCTGCTAAAGGAGGTGCCACGTTGCTGAATGAAGGAGTTGACATATTTTTGCACACTGGGATATGAGTTCTTGTCAAATAAACCAGTTTTGTTAAATAAACAATTAAAGTATATAATTATATGTGTGCTATTATTGCATTCACTGCTTCTTTGTGTACTGCATATGCTGGCTTCAGACACTTCACAACACAATACTCAACAGTGGCAATTTTGAAAGGAATACTCCATACTATATTTTGAAATGTTGAAATGTTATGACTGAACCTACATCAGATCTGTTGCAAAAACTTCTAACTGGGCTGTTGAGGACTTACACTATCTTAGCTGCCTACCGTTCTATGAATCAAATCTCAGGTGGATGTTTTATTTCAGACATGCGCAGTTCAAAAAGGACTACTGAAAATCCTAGTCTCTTAACAACATCAGCACATTTAGATGCTTGCCAAGTTTCTGTCAAGCATGAAAAACAATATGAAAATTGCTTCAAAATATTTACTTTAAACTTCGATATTAACATTTTAAAGGTTAAAGTAAGAAATATGCATTTTTTGAATGAGAATTAACCGATGCAGGCCGGAGGAGCAGCTCGGGCTTTCACATCTTTGATCGCTCCAACTTTGCCAAAGAATAGCTAAGTGACGGTAGTGGATAAGTGTCTGTGTCGATCAACAGATAGTGTCCATGCAATGATAGGGCAAGGTTGTCACTCTAGAGAATGCATTAATTTACTCCCACGCTTATCACAGCGACCGAGCTGGGTCAGCACTAACACTGTTCATGCACTGAATACAGCTTTCTTTCTTTCCCTTTTGAATTACCTGCATTCCTGTATAAATGGCTCCTTAAAGATGCTCTGATCTTCATCTCAGTCATAAACTGGATAAACACATTGTGATTATGAACAAACAACACACAAAATGCCTTTATTGAACATACTGTTCAAACATTAACAGCTTGGATTGGAAAAAGTATGTCAACCATGAGACACTGGTGAAACCTCCTTTACAAGTAATTGTTGTCCTATAGCTATTGCTACAGCTATCCTGTAGTTGCTGATCAGACCTGCACAACAGTTAGGAGGCATTTTGGACAATTCCAGTTTCAGTTTCCATGTCCCAAGTTCCAACTATTTCCATGGCACATGGTTTGACACCACTGTCCTAGAGGTTCACATACTTTTTCTCCAGTTTAGGCTGTTAATGTTTGGACAATTTGTTCAATAAAAACATGTAAAAGTGCATTTTTTGTGCATTATTTGTTACATCACCATGTCCAAATCTATTGTTATGACTAAGATGATGATCAGACCATATTTTAGGAGCCATTTATGCAGTAAGTAATTCAAAAGGGCTCACAAACTTTTTATCACGACTGTAGGTAGCAGGTTAAATTATCAGTACTTGAAGGGCAGACAGTGTGCGTACAAGCCTGTTTTATACATGTAGTTGAGCAACAGTGGCTCTACCAAGTACTGTGCATGGGTTTTTGGATGGGGGCAAATAAATGTCTAATTGAATAGTATGCTGAGGTCACCACATGCTGAGAGATGGGGGAAGAGGGAGAGAGAGAGAGAGCGAGAGAGAGAGAGAGAGAGATGGCTGGTAATGAGACAGGCTGCAGGACCACTAATGACCCGGACAGCCACTGTAATTATCCACAGATTAATTTGCCATTAATATTTCTATTGCCCTGTTTGCATGCATATGTGTGGACACATGCACTGAAGGATGATGGTTCCCTTTACTACATTATTAATCATCATGTGACACAGATGGATAGCAGTCTCATGTTGAGGAGGAAAGCTGTCTTCATAATAATCACTCATATGTGTCACACAGTAATAGCTGCAGCCCACAGCCAGGGTTCCCCACATGTGGCAGCAGCTAAGTGGCATTCTCACTCTGAGCCTGCTACTTTTGCTAAGTTTTCTTTCATCCCATTTGCCGGGTTTACATAATCACTTGATGTGGTGATGTGTTCTGGGTCCTGATCTGAGTTCTACATGCTGTCAAAAGTCGAGACAGCCTTCAAAGAAGCAGCTGTCGTCAGTCACTTAGTTCCCTGCCACTGCTGGAGACCTGCGTTTGCTGGTAAAGGTTTGGGTTGTCTGCCTTTGTAGCACAAGGTGCAGAGATGTTCAGAAGATATGTATGTATGTCAGCTATCATTTTGGCAGCAATTTCAGATTCAGTTTGTCAGATGAAATAAACAAAAAAGTTCCCCTTCTTATGAATAAATGGCACGATAACGCTCCATGGTTTGATGTGTAGCTGATGTCAGGTATATATATTTAAGAATTAATCTTATTCAATAGGAATATATGCTAGGACATTTAGATGTGTTATTGTTGTATGATTGTATTCACTAATATGTATTGATTTTTGATAAACATGATCAAAATAGATCATTTAACTTGAGTGTACATTCACAGGAGGACAATCAAGTGAGAAATTTAACAGCAATTTCACATTTTGTAGATTAAAAAGACTTTTAAAGTAAGTGAGCAAGTTGACAAACTCCTCTGACGAGCTGTTGACTGAGATTCAAGCGTCACACGTACACGTCAATCATGATTAGTCAGGAGGGGAAGATAAATAGCGTGGATAGAATCAAGTGAACCAAACAGAAATGAGTATTTCAGCAGCCAAACACACCTACTGATAAAAAAGATGTCAAGAGAGCGAAGAGAAATGAGAAAAGATGCTGTGAGCACAGAATGAAATGGAACTAAAATGAAAAAGAAAATACACAATGTGATAGAAGACTGGAGTTAAAAATCACCCACCATAAAGAGAGCAGAGTCAAGCTGGATGGAGGCTGGTTCCTATTGGACCAGTATGCAGTGATGTAGTGGTAAATAACAAGATTGGTAAACAATGGCGTCCAGTAAATGATCAGTATAATGCATCCCACCAATACGACCAAAAATCTATATTCTCAGAAAAACAATGTCAGCAAAACTGAGATGTTGGTTTTTGGACCAGCTAGACATAGGTATCGGTTTGAGAATACTACTCTAAATCTGGGCACTGGCTACCTATCAATCCCAGCTGTCAAAATAAAGGTAAAAGAAGGTAGGTAATGGAGCCTTTTTTCACCGCGCTCCCTATCTCTGGAACAGTCTACAGAGGCAGATTGATAGGTTAAAAGGTTAAAAACCAATTTATTTTCTCTATCATTTGGCCAAATGTAGCTTTGCACAATTAGGGAGTGACTCAGTCAAGGTTAGACCAGTTAGCTTACAGATTCCTGCCGATGGGTTTTTAGCTTAGGTGTTCTGTTCTCCTGGTCTCTGTCCACTCATGCTGGTCTTGTCTGTTTGTGTGTGTCTCCTATCTGTTTCCAGGCTGTCTGTAGTGTGTATGGGTGTGTCTCCTATCTGTTTCCAGGGTGTGGCGGTGGCTGGGCAGTTTTGGTATCCTTGTGGTCCCCCACTCTTAAGACGATGCTGACCAAGCTGCACTGATCACTCTTGGGAACCCTAATACATTTCAGCGCACTTATATGCTAAAGCAAATTTGATTCATATTTGATCACCTCAGCCAACTAATGTAAGCTAGGCTATTTGATAGATGCCCTCTTTTATAGCCAGAGTGGGCAAATCGCCTGGAAAAACTACAAACATTACAAATGTATTATGCAGCGGGATCCGTGGGAAGTCCACTACCAAGAACTGCTTGTTTTCATAATTTATCTTTCTTTTTTTTTTTTTTTAACTCAGTTGATACTATCAAGAATGCAGAAATTATACAAATAAAAACGTTTAGATCTTTGAGAAATGATCGTATGAAATTGAATATATCTGAATATCTTGTTCACACCAGGTTTTATCAAATTGTTGTCACACCAAATATTTCATTCAAATATTAACACACACTCCTAATACAAAGTGTGAATTATTTTGATCTTTTAACAACTAATATTGACTAAATTAATTAATTAAAGGATTTCTGATGAAAAATATTTACAATTATAACTATTTTTTTAAATTATGTAATCTTGTTTGAGAAATATAAATTGACTAAAATTGTATATGAGTTTTTGATAAATGATGAAACCAAAGAGTTAGATCTGGTCCGGAGCAGGTTAACCATGCAGCCTCAGTTATCATGGTGATCCACCCTGCTATAAAGTGAGACCTTTGTGAGTCCGAAAAGCCAGCCTTAAACCTTTACTAACCCACTAATCTCGCTTCGTGCAGGCCCCATGTTGGCCCCAGATCTGGATGTTACAGCCAAGTGTCCTTATTGTGTAGTTTGTTTATGTTCTGCTTGCCCACCCGTACCCATCGCACCCCTCACCGTCCTGGAACAGCGATCCTTCTCTGAGTAGCCCCTCCCTGGGAGTTTTTCCTTGTCCTCAGCGAGGGTCTTGGTTGGTTGGAGGGTCATTTATTGTTTTCATAATCTGGGTGTTTTTCCAAAATGTAATGAAAGAAGTGATGAGCTTTTCATGCTACATAACCCATGAATAACCCAGGTATACTTCATTCAGCAAAAGAAACCATCAAAAAAAGGAACAAGGCACTGCTCTCTCTTGTGGCCTTTGTTATGTTGTCTTTGAGAGAGTGGCAACCCGCTCAGGTGCTCCCCATTAACCTCGTTGTCCCTCCTCCCCAGTGCAAACCGGCCAATCAGGACACTGAGGAGCCTGACTCAAGGCCTGACTTATGGATGTGACAATTCTTTCTACATTGGTCTGATAAAACCTGCCCAAACACAGCTACTTGACACTGGGTTGAGGCAAGGTAAGAGTGGCCACGCTCCCCCTTTTGGGCACAACAGCAGTTAATACGGTTACAGCAGTTACAAGTGATGCTCAAAACAAATCAACATTAGATACACCGACCGAGGAATAATGAGCAGCTTCTTCTCACGTATGTGAAATATACTAGTAATACACTGAATTACTAATAGTGTATCCTCACACCCACACACAGACACAGAGGGCTTACATAAAACTGTATCACTGCAAATGCAAATGTGTGCGTATACATTCTCCGGGTGACTTCAAACAGTCACATTCTGCCGCAGGGAAGCGCTCTCATCAAAGCAGTGACCTTTCAGCACCCTGCATACACACACACACACACACACACACACACACACACTTTGACATTCATACAAGCATGCAAACACACACGACAGCATGTGGGTGATATAAGAATCAGAAGTGCAATCATAAGGTAATTATTTTCCCCTCAGGGCCTGGGAGAAGGCAATTAAAACTTGAGAGTTTGAGTGTGCATAAGATGTACATGTGCTGCATCCACAGAGGGGAGATGGCGCTGGTGGAGTGCAGAGATTGTGCCTCATCACAGCAGATGATGGACAAGTCTAAAAAAAGTCTGCTCTTTAAAGTGAGAAAACTCTGTATTAGCCCACAGTACCTGTTGGAGGCAAACAAAGGATTCGGTGTTGTACTCAATTTGCTCTTGAATGCATCCATTTTTCAACACTCACCTTGGGAGATTGCCAGGCAGGAAGTGGGCGGTAGAAAACGGTAGAAGACTCCGAGGGATTGCAGCATTTTTCACAACTGTCCTTCAATCATTTTGTTCAGACTTTTTTTGTCAGTCACTCTCTCCATCTTGACCTCCCTGCCTCTCCCTTTCATGCTGAAAAACCCACTAACATTTGTATTTGACTTATTGTCTGCTTTGGCGGGGAGATGTTTCAGCCCACTGGTGCATTCAAGGATATATTTCAACCAAAGCTGGCATGGCAAAAACATGTCGCCTACTTAGAGTGGCAGTACTTGGAGTCGAGTGGCGGGGATCAGAGATGGGAAAGAAAGAGAAAGAACAATGCATGAAAGGTTATCAAAAACGTAGAAGCCCACACACATATACAGCCTACAGTCACAGTTCTTGAGTCTCTGTTGTCCTGGTTTTCACACGCTATTACAATGTGACACTAATGAGACACTGGATTGTAGCATACAGGGATTATAGATGGCATTTGAAGAGCCTTGAGAATAATATGCTTTCTCCTTTTTCTTTCTCTCATTCATGTATTAGCACTTAGTCCCGATACTGTAGTTTCCTGTGTGTTTTCATGTCACCCCACACACACACACACACACACACACACACACACACACACACACACACACACACACACACAAGAATTATCGTTAGCGCTAGATAACTAAATAAATATAGCTGAATTACATGTAGTACAAGCACATATTAGCACTGATCTTTCTACCGTCCACGGTCTACGTGCGCTCACATAATGTAATTGTTCTCGATCTATTGTTAGTGACCTACAGGTCTGCCTGCGAATGCGCGGCAATCATTACAACAAATATGCATGACATGATCTCTTGCATAAGCCCCGCTACAATAACAAGCTTTACACCTGCTGGCCTTGTGTTTAGTTAGCAGCAGCAAAAATATCAGCGATTCCCTGTTGTCTTTAGCCCTGGCCTGACCTTAAGGGGCTCTCCGTGCTGTGGCTGGAATATGGCTTCGCTTTTAACAGCCCATCTGCATGCACATCACAAGCCCGGAGGGAGCTTTAATGAACCCGGCCCCGGTTCTAGGCATGGGCATGGGGGGGGCAAAGCCTCACCAAATGCTCCGCCTGCTCCACCAACGCCAAGCGTTCCCGCTTCATCCCAAACTGTAAAAATTACAAAAAAGTATTTTATTTTGTCCTCGTCGGCCAATCATAAAAATGCCATATCGAAATAATCTGTTTTAGTAATATCTGATTGGTTGGTTTGGCCATATATAAAGTATGGAGGCGCAGTGAGAGAGCTGTGTCACTTCACTGATGCTGTCATTTAATTGCTACACCTTTCTACTCCTTGGTTATTATGAAGCAGCTGGCTGAGCGATTCCGATGAGGATTTGGCACTAGATAAATTTATCAGGCTACTTGCAAATTGCATCCAGTAGTGGTTGCTGGGATTACTCATATTATTTAGAATAGTTCACAATTGTGATTAGCTTGCCTGCACGTGTGTTGGTGTTCGCTAACGTTAGTTGCACTCTGCATGATAGCTGCATGTCTCTCTCTTGAGCTTATTTAGTTGTTAGTGTTTCTCTCTCTGTGCTTTAGTATTTCTCTCTGTGCTGTTTCGGAGGTTCTCTCTCTCTCCTTCTCTGCCATTATGCACCGAATTCTGATTGTTAAACCTTGCAGCAGCCAACAGAGGCAGGCTCCACGGTGTCTCACGCGACTGCTCTTCGGCTGAATACCTCCCAAGCAGCTGACTCGAAGCCCAGTTGCCCAAGCACTGCACCCCATGTCCCCATTACAGTATGCCCTACTCCCCCAGACAGCGTCCACAGTGCCACAGCGGCTGATAATAACCACGGCTTGAACAGCCTTGCACCATCGCAGCCCACCCTCGTTTTCCTAAAACGTCACTTTGGCAAGACTGCACGTGCATTCAATCCGGGCTGGTACCGTGCGAGACCATGGCTGGAGTACTCTGCAAAGCTAGATGCTGTTTCCCCTGTCGCAAATTTGACGCATCTAACGGCAGTAAAATGCAAAATACACATCCAAAAACATGCAAAATGAAATAATTGACACATTAATATTAATTTAGTATTAAATGAGGTCAAAAATAAATATAATAATGCAGATCATGCAGGGTTTTGCATAAAAAGTGATGGAACTAGAGACAATGTGCAATGTGGAAAATCTTTTAATTCTGATTAGGTTTGTGTGTAATGGCATTCCCAAGGAACATCTGATTGGTTATCAGGCTATTGATCTTAGCCAGTTGGATGCAGAATTTATGGCCACCCAAATTCTAAAACATCTTTCTGACTCAGGCTACAGTGCAGACCAAATCATCAGTCAATGCTACGATGGAGCTGTGGGATCAGGGGTGGGGTCCAGGCCTTGTTGCAAAAATCACCAGCTGCACTTAGCAGTGGTCCATGCAATGCAGGCAGAGCCATGTGCAAAAACATTTTTTGATCTATCAGTATCACTGCACTCTTTTTTTCATGTGTCACAAAAATATGCTGTCCCCTCCCTTAAATGCCTGTTGGAAATACGGTGGACAAGTCACCATGATGTGACCAAGCGCCGCATGGATAATCAGGATGCTATCCTCAGTATCCTTTCAGAGGTGTTGGAGGACAGTGCATATTATATTTTAATATTTTTAATACTTTAAAATTAAATAAATTAGGTATTAAATACTATGGCTTTAGCTTGAGATAAAAACATAAGACAGTGCACGTTATAGCTTACAGTCCTAAAGAACACTCATATTAACACTAGTAGTTGGTGACCAATCAACATATCTTAATGCTCTCCCAATCAAAGCAGTCTAGAACCGGGCCTGAATGAACCGGAGGTTTTCGGAATTACACGGAAAAAAAATCCTGTAGTGGCAGAATTGCATATCTATGACGTACACACGCAACATCAATAGGCATGTCAAATTCATTACGTACTGCTTTAACAAGTCTTTCATCTGTAGTCGTATTGTCTAGGCAACCAAACCCTGCAAAAATGATTAAGGAACGATTGGAAAATGCTCTTTTTTTATAGTGTCGTATAAATCAATGTCAAATGTCAGCTTCATTAAAGACAGATGTAAGACAAACCCCTGTAAGAACTAGATGTTCTCTCATTTTGAAAATGTACACAACAAAAAATAACAGACCTTCCATCATATCATTACAATATTCCTTTAATAATTAGATTATTATACTCTAGTATACTAATACTAGATTATATATTAATATGATTAGATTACTTAAATTAAAGTGGCAAAGCTGAAGTTATGACTCATAAAAATGACTTAGGACCAGTGACACTGAGGAACAGTCCCAGGTAGAGCTACTTTGCTTTTATCAGTCAAAACATTAGTTAATCTCAAAAATGAACTAGAATAAGCATTTGAATTAGGCAGGAAGAAATGATTGAGAGAGGAGAAAGGAACCGATGGAGAGGGAGGATATGGAGAAACCAGATAGGATCTTAGAAAAAAAGAACGTCAGATAAAATGAGGAATCAGGAAATTTAATAATAGTGATTTAAAGCAGGTGTCTGCTCAACTGGCACTGCTCCCCAGTCACGTAATTCATTGTGTGTGGCTGTGTGCGTGTGGTGTATTTCTATGTCTATGAGCATATTTGTCTGTGTGTGTATGTGAGTGTGCACACCAGTGTGTATCATTTCCACTCCCAACCTGCATCAAAGGCAACGTCCTTTGTTTTTAGTCCACTGTCATCCACCAACAGCCAGGAGAAACTGCTGCTTACTTTCATCGGTCACCAATCTCTTCAGCTCTGCTCCACTCAGGCTAACCATCCATCTTCATCTTTCTTTACTGGGCCTGCGAAGGTTTGAAGCAAAACCTCCACGCGCCCCTCAGTTATGCTGCTTTCTCTGCAGTCTCTCGGTGCCGGGCTTAATCTCATAAAAGGGCCGACAATAACAACTCAAGCAAGTGTGTAGATATCCAAACATAATAAGTCCGCGGTCCTGCAATTTGGCCGTTTCTAGGGAGCTGTTGTGGGTCTCTGCGCGGAGTTTACCGTGAGCAGGGGGAATTACTTTGAATGGAGAAGCATGCACCTCCTCCACCGCCAATTGTATTTGGCTGTCTGTTTTCCTTTTCACAGAAGTGCTTCATTCAAAAGAGATGGAATACAGCAATTATCACCCTGCCATTCGCAAACAGCCATATTTCCCTTTCTCTATGTCATATTAGAAAATGGAATGTATATAAGTGCAAAACTGACTCAAAACTGCCTATGCAGGAAAGAATAGAAGTCAGAGTGTTATTTTCTATCAGCATCAAAATATGGTTTGTTTGTGGCAAGTATCACTCATTTTCCTAACTTTTCAAAAGAGCTGTTGATATTGAACCTCTGCTCTGTGAGTCTGAAGGGGGCTCTTCATAAATTGTTACAGTGGATTCTTCCCACTGGATCTTCCATAAGACAAGGCTCTCATCACTCACATCACAGGGTTTTCTATTTCTCGGTCTATGATCTATTGCTCGAGCTTGTAGCCATTCATATCCAGCCCAAAGAACCACTGAAGATAGAGGGGAAGTTTGGTGCCTGCTCAAGGGAAACAAAACTCCTCCAATGATCTGTACATACATGTTTGATCTTAAAAGGATAGTTCAGGTTTTGTTAACATGCCTATATGATTCATGCTCAGTAACTCCTTTCAGTCCTTTAAGTACCAGTGTTTGGATGTGAGATATCGGAGGTAGAAGTTGTTAGCATGTCTGCAAAACCTGGTGCAGGTTAAAGGAGCCAAAACTAAGCAGTATAATATACTAAATATTTTCTGTTTCACAACATGACTTGACAGTAAGGGCTTTTTGTATGAAATGAAGGTATAAATGCTTCTGAACTATCTCTTTAAAATACACATGAGAGAAAATGTATTTTAGGCTCCTATTTTAGGCTTGTTCATTGGTACTACATGTGCACTGCTTCAGACCACTCACATCCATCCATACATTAGTTCTTATATGACTTCCTGTATGATCACTGCTTTTCTGAAAGCACAACTAATTAGGATTTCCCTTGAATATCAGTTCATATGTGTGTTGTACATTTGGTATGAGATACAGTACTGTACGAAGTCAAAGATCAAAACAATAAACTATAAAGAGCAGTAATGTAAAACACCGGTAAAAAATCTAGGAATCTAGGAATCTAACCGAGACTGCCTGAGACGTTTGCACAGTACTGTACCTCATGACAATACGGATGGTCTTTAACTGGTACATTCTGTAACTCTTCAAAATGAGACCCTTTTTCCATCTGTTGCTTACAGCGCTCAATGTTTTTATCAGTTTCACTCTAAAAGGTTAATCACACTACTACAATACTGTGGTAGCCTACAAAGAGTACACCAAGTAATCATGGCATCGTTGTGAAGTGGCAGTGGCACTAGCACTCGACATTTTATTTCATTATTATTCTTTTGCGAGATAAAATTATGGTTACTAATGAAATGCAATATGCAATGTGCAATCAGCTTGTTCAAGTGTCAAAGCGTTCCCAGCATCCCGGCAAATCCAAGCATCTTTTATGTAATACTTTTCTATTAGGGCGTGAGCCATAACTGCAGTACGTGGACCCTGATGGAAATCATGTTTATCAATCACTTAACATCCCCCTCCAGTCCTTCCATCTCCTTTCATACATAGTTAAAGACCTTCCAGCTGGATGATGTAGATTCAAATACATAGGGGGGGCTGCTCAGCATTACACAGCACCACCTCCACAGCACCACCTCCACCAGAAACCATGTTAAAATTCATGTATTCTTCAACTGTGCAGCAAAGTGTAATGTTAACACAGCAGTATGTTAGTATGGCAGCATGGCTGACTGTAACCTATAGTGAAATACGATTTTTTTATGACTTAGACTGGAACCTCGCCCTCAGGGAGAACTGCAAATGGCAGACTGGTTACAAGGTGGATCTAAGAGTGCCAGGGGGAGAGTAAAGCTCCAACACAGAGTGACAGTGGTCTTCCTCCACCTACACAAACACACAACTCACACACACACACACACACATACACACACACGCACAAATACACAAACAAATCAAAACAGGCATCTTTATTGAGTTGAAGTGGCCTGTCTGTTGCCAGGCAGTAAAGTGCCATCGGTCATGGACGCTGATCCCTGATCAGTATGCGGTTGTTCTTTCAGATTGAGGGAATGTCTGTCGGATAGAGCCAAGATAATAAAGGAGAGCAAATGAAGTGGGCTACGTTTAATCTCTTTTCCTCACTGTTTCCCTTCACTCTTCTCTGAACGATAAGAGCTGAGAGAGGGTGGGCTGTGTACTGAACAAATTTGCAGGTTAACACTCCCTGAGCAACAGGGAGAAAGAGACGGCAGGTGGTGGTGCGAGGTAGTGATAAGCACACAGACCTACACGAGTCGCAAGCTGCAGGAGTAAGAAATGCATCAAAAGAGGAGACATTTAGTAAAAGAGTAACCATTAATTATTATAATGTAGAAAATGGTTATGTCTGACTTTTCCTAACCAAAACAATTCAAATTGACATTATATCCGCACTGGAGTAATAGTGTCCTATCTGGGTACTTTGGCTTCACCATGCTGGCTTCCAATCAGCTGAAGTGGTCTTCTGGGGTGTATGCAATGGAAACGGCCATCCAGTAATCAGAAGCAGCCACAACCAACTGAGAATGAACAAAGAGTTAGATCTCCCGTGGTACCCTCAAACAAAAATGGCCCATCGGGGAAAACCGGAGTTTAAGAGCAATTTGTCTCAACATTCATTCCTGGAACGACAAGCTATAACGTCCTGGAAAGTACCGCACAGTGCTGCTTAGATGTCTCCTTTACTGATGTACAGGAGGACTACATGACCTCCGAAGCAGCTTGTATAATCCTGGTAGAGCTCCTGAGCTGTGAGGAGTGTTGAAAAGTCAATAGAATCCATCCAGTCGAGCCGAGGGGTTACGGAAGGAAAACATCAATCTTCCAAAATCCCCAACATCCCCAGCTCCCTAACATTTAGCATTCTGTGTCTTCTTCATTATGGATCAGACCTGACGAGAGCCTCCACTTTCAAATTCACCCACAGTAAATAAAATACCTTCAGCGGGACTGCCTGTATCAGACATGTATATGCACACTCAGCGAATGGGCTTCTGTACGGTGCAAGAGCGTCAATATAAGAGTGTGTGTTTGTGTGTGTTTGGTCTGTTTCTAGCATAGTAAGGCCATGAACTTATCCCATTATGTTATCCTTCAAGGGCTTTAACGGGATCGAGTTCACACTAACTCCATTTCCCCAGTCCCTTTGGACATAAACCTTGTAAAGCAAATACTGAGGAGAGTGATGGAGAGACAGATGGAGGAGGAGGGGTTATCTGAAGTTGGAGAGAATATTTTACCTTCATGTAGAAGTTATTCAGCAATTACAGTTGAATATGAATGAATAAATGAATTTATCAGCAACGCCCTGTAGCGCCAAAGTAATGAAGAACCCATTGGCACAGATGCTATGCACACACACACACACACACACATGCACAGGTATGCATGCTCACAACACACAGACAACTGTAGGCTATTTGAGTAGCACTCCAGCTAACTAACAAGAGATATAAAGTCTACAGTGCTAGTTTTTACAGTAGAACACGTGCAATGCTCCAAGCGTGAAATGGAGCACTTCAATGCCTTTGAGAAAGTTGTGGTGTAGCACATGACACTCTTTTATAATCCATCACTACAAACACTTCCACCTCGCTTCACTCCTTACAAAACTTTTCCTTGGGCTTTTGTCACCGCATTGAGATATTTCCGTTTTGGCTTTGTTATCTGTGTTCAATTCATTAAGGGCACTAAGTTAAAGGACAAATGCACTCTACCCGTACACTGTTATATATATCATCAATCTGTGATGTTCAATGCATTCCAGGAGTTATTTTGTGATGAAGTGTAATTGACTTGGATTTGAGTGAAAACGCAACATGTCTTGTGGCTGCGATTCATTCTGGTCTGTTGAGACTACCGTCAGTGGAGAAATTGGTGTCTCTGCCACTTCTATGATAGATTTCTCCCTGCATGATTGTTGGCGATCGGTGCAAAATTGAAAGTTTAGAAAGAAGACCTTGCTCTTTGATTCTGAGGGACTGACACCTAAACCTGACGCTTACCGTTAGCTGAAAAATGTTCTGCTATCAAACTCTATTTTCAATTTTCTATTAAACTCCATTGTAGCTGCACTAGAAATGCGTTGTTTACGATTGGCCAGTTATCCACAGGAATAAGAAAAATACCACACACCACCACAAAACAACAAAATGGGTTTGTTTATTCTTTAATATAGTATCAGCACATTAGTGGGATATTGTACAATACAAATCTCTGCTTGGTCATATTACTACTGCTACTCCTAATCCTCTTTATCCCTATTGGGACATAAGGCTGCAGCCTTGGCCATCTTAATGAGGTACTATCATTGAGCCAAAACTTATTGAAAAAATAACTAGCCTTGCAATGTTGCACAAAACCTCACCTCTGAGCCACTTCAGCCACCTCTCATCTTATCTTTCCTCTACTGAAAAAGTGATCCATGTCAGTGATACAAATGACAGGAAATGTCCAGGATTGTTCTCTAAAAA
>CABFOQ010054052.1:4933-20516 GCA_900660455.1 Gephyroberyx darwinii
GTGTACTGGGGAGACTGTATGTAGAGATGGGTTCTGGGCTCGAGTCTTTCCAGGTGATTGTCCCAAAGGGCTTGTGGAGAACCTACCATGAGGGAATGGGCCACCCTAGCTGTGAAAGAACTTTGGCAGTGCTGTGGCAGCGCTGTTACTGGCCCAGGATGGCCCAGGATATAAAGGAGTGGACTGAAACCTGCCTGCAGTGTGTATGTGCTAAGGCTGGACCTGAGGTGAGAGCCCCCTTATTATCCACCACTACCTCATATCCATTCGAAGTTGTTGGGGTGGATTACCTCGCCCTGTGACGCCCAGATGACCGGTACCCCTATATCCTAGTGATGACTGACTTATTCTCAAAATATGCCCTTGCAGTACCTACCAGAGACCAGTCTGCTAATACGACAGCCCGGGCCCTGTACAGCAGTCTTATTCAGATGTTTGGCTGCCCAGAACGCATTTTGTCAGACGGGGGGGCTGCTTTTGAATTGTTAATAAGTGAACTTTGCTAGCTCTACGGATGCCAGAAGAGTCACACAACCGCATACCATCCCCAGGGGAACGGGGCCTGCGAGCGATTCAATCAGACCCTATTGCGGCTGCTAAGCTCCTTGGCAGAGACCGACCAGGCACAGTGGCCCAACCATCTCCCAGCCCTCATCCAGGCCTATAATAACACCACCCACAGCACAACCACACTATGTGGTGTTTGGGAGACACGCCAGACTACCAGTGGACTGAGCCCTACTGTGGAGTCTCACACTCTACAAGGTTGGGTAAAGCAGCACCAGAAAGCCCTCAGTCATGCATACCAGGCAGCAAAGAAGCAGTCCCAGCACAGACAAGAATGGGATCAGGCCCGTTACAACCGATGAACTAAGCTGGCACCTCTGCTTCCAGGTGAGCGGGTGCTCATTCGCAACTTCTGCAGGAGGGCCAAAGGAAAGTTGACCCTGAGATGGACCCCAGAACCATTTGTGGTGGTGACTCAGCTGCAGGAGGGCCACCCAGTTTAAGTCCTTCGGCCGGAGGGTAAGGAAGGGCCAACACGCACAGTACATTGCAACAATCTCCGACCATGCCCTTTTAAATGTGTTCCAGGATAGAGAACCAGTGGAAGAACTAAAACCTCCAGTAGCGGACCAGTCAAACCAGCTGCCCCTTCCCACATGGTGGCTTCCTGGTTTGATCTGGAAGGACAGCCGCGGAAACAGAGGCTTGGTTCAACACCTGTGATAAGTAAAATAAAGGGATGTGACCAAGCAAATTCAGACCTGTGTGTGAGCTGCTGTTTGTTTACCCGCGACTGAGGGTGCCTTCCGCAGCAGTCCAAGCGCGGAGGAGCAGCGGGACTGTGTAGCGAGGACAGGACGCCCAGGAATTGCAACCAGAGAAACCGAACAGGATAATGGCCCCATGGAACAGCCCCTTCTTATACTGCCCCCTGGACATAAATAGAGCACTCTCTTTCCTGAACATTGTATAACCCATTGGAGGTATTTAGACTCTGGCCCCGCCATTTTAATTGACTGTTTTTAGTTAGAAGCATTGTGTTAATTTTATGGCATTTTATTTGTTTAAAATTTATTTTAAAGCTCGCCCGTGGTGCTTGCTGTTTTTTGTTTTTTTTAACAGTGGAAATACTTCTCGTTGGTATCTCAGAACCCCACACTATTGTGTGACATATCTCCTTACATTCCTCTCGTGTGCAGGTTGGGTTTGTTGCATGCTTAGCAGGGCCGCACAATTAATCGTGTATATCATATATTGCAATTTGAATTTTTACAGAATTCTGCAATAATTCAATATTTACTCATTTATTACTTACTCTGGTTAAAAGTGCAATGAATGGAAAAGTGCAATTTTTACTGCCCCACAACACAAAATGACCATAATACATCTGCAGGGGTTGATAGGGTTGTTGGTCAATACCAGTGACTCTGGCTTTCTGAGTTTTGGAACAAAAACCCATCGGAATTTCAAATCATTTATTTATATAGCCCTTAATAACTGTTACAGTCCCTAAGGGCTCCACAATGCCCAACATGTGAAACAATAAATGGTTAGTACACGACATCCCCCAGCTTTGGACCTTCAACAGAGGACAAGGAAAAACTCCCACAAAACCTCAAGACTCTTTCAAGACTCTTATTGTGACAATGTCACTTTATAGTCAATTACAGGCCACTGTAAGAGGCAGAGACTTGTCAATGTTCTTGCAATTCCTTCACCTGCTGTTGAAAGTGGGAGGATGTCAGATTGCTCAATTTTGTTCCATTATGATTTCGGCCATAATTGTGCTTGCAGTAGAGGACTGGGAAGTTTGTGTTTGTGAAGCAGAAATACATGCATCCTGGAACAGGTCGGGCTGTGTGTGTGGTTTTTTTTTTAAAGGTTGCGAAGCAGTTAGAGGCTCAGATGTTTTATTGGTTTGATATTCTCTTGTCCTTCCATGTGTGCTTCACAATGAGATCTTCCTTGCCGGCTTCACCCACAGCAGGAGGTCGCAGAGGTTGCTTGATGCACACTTCATATTGCTAGCAATGTTAGACTTTGATAACTCGAAAGCACATGTGCAGTACATATTCACACATAGTTGTTAGTCAGATCAAAACTCCCCCACCCTCTCTCACGAACCCTCACATCCCCCAGATAGGAAAAAGAAGCCTGACGGAGCAGGCGATGCAAACACAACTGTTTAAGCAGTCCTATGAAGTAGATTCCTACGTGGCGGCAGCCCGTAACCCTCAGTGTAAATCTCATTATCTCTCGGAGTCCATATTTGATCTGCAGTGTATGATGCTCAGACAGAGGGTTAAGGGACAGCGCTGCTTCTAATTGACGGCTGGACTGAGCTCTTTATCCAAGACCACACGGTCCACCAACGGCACGCACCAACCCCTGACTCTCATTTTAAGCATTTCAGTTTTTTCACAGAATAATTTCAAGTTCAGATTGCCGTATTTGCTGAGAGATGGACCCGGGTATATAATTGGAATGAAACATGCCCTGGAGAAGGGGTGGGGGGGGGCAGATTAGCATATTTGAAAGGGCTGCATAATGATGTAAAATCCTCCTGAATCTTAAAAGCATACACAGTTGAGCAGAACACATCGTGCAATTACAACTCATTAGCATATAGCATGCACAGCTCTTGCTCCTCTCACCAGCCTACCTTCTTTGCACTCCCACATCAGATGGAAAGACCTACACAAATGCTGAAAATCAAGTAAAACATGCACACACTTGCTGATCTACACACAGATCAAGAAAAAGTATTTATCTAAATGACATCTTCCTAATCGCCATCACCAGTGCCGGTTAGCCCAGGGACTTATCAGCCATATGTGGAATAAACACTCCGCCTAATGTTGCAGTCATTTGCAGAGAAAAATGATGATTATCTATGGAAGCACAAGTTGCTACATTGATACCTGTCTCCAGCCTGACCTTTTATAATGAAGGCCAGTGGCCATTCTAATTGAATGGCCATTCTAATTTAAATTAGATGTTTGTAGCACCTGCCCCCTCGGATACCAAGTTTTTGTCAGCTAATTTGGGGAATGGGGTTTTTCCGTTTGTCTCACACATACCCCCTTTATGTAGGCATTTGCTGTTAAATCCATGACATTAGTTTTAGCCAATTTTCCATTAGCTGAAATAAAATAGCCTAGAGCTGGCACAGCAGCCAATAAATGTATGGGAATTATTTATGGGAATTATCAGCACAGTTAGAAAGTGTCTTTGAACAATCAAATTTCTTGGCTGAAACTTGCCTGTTGTGTTATTTATGACCGTAGTTTATTTCGTCTTCACCAGAAATCAGGTTCAATGTGTTTTCTGCATTGCCTCTAGCATATCCAGGAACATCATGATTTAAGCTATAGGGCCTTTTGATGTTGATGCAGGACTATGTATTGGGAAGCAGGGATTGTTTGATGTTTGTACAATAACAGACAGGTCAATTTGATCTCGGGTTTAAGTGGAAGACTAGGCCTATCACCTGACAGAAACTTCACATTAAAGAAACATTGCTGACATTTTTTTTGCCTTTATTTTCTATTTTAAGTGACGTGCTTCTGGATATAATGTAGATAGCTCTGTTTACTTATTTGCCTATGTACTTTTTTAAATTTAATTATTGAGTCTTTAGATTGACACCCTAAAGGTATCCAAACAAGTGGTATCCATAAGCAGATCACTTAAACAGAATAGGATGGTGTAAAAAATAAAATGAATTTTAAAGATTTGCACCAGGAAAATGCCAATTCCAATGCCAAATGCCAATTCCAACAAGAACTTGTGTGAATCAGGAACACCTCACCCTTGTATTTTGGGGAAACCCCTATACTTAATACCAAAAACAAGTCTGAGGTCTGAATATTGACAGGTGCAGGTTTAGTATTAAATCCCTGATACATAGACTTTAGGGTCCCATATTATAAGAATATACATATATGATCTAAGATGTTCAATGAAGACATTGTTAAAAAATTATTTCGTTTGAGTGGTTAAATTTAAAGTTATTCTACTTTCAATCATCCATCAGTTTTGTGCAGGCAGTTTGTGACCAATGTCTTGATTGGCTCCCCTTACTAAATTGTTTCTGAAATTTGTCCAATCAGGCCAGTTTGCAGCATTTGAATTGGTGAGCCTCCACTCATCAGGTTTACCTCATTTGAATTAGAAGGAGCTGATCCCTGTGAGGACTTAGTCTTATTTAACTAATTCAATTGAACTTTTAACTAAACTACATTTATTTGCAGAAAATAATAAACTCAATTCTGAATTGCAGTCTAAGTAATTTAAATATATGAGACCAGTTTTCTACTTAAGTCATATGCTCAATATGAAATTGTGCTCATTCTGTACATTCTTCTACAGGAAATAAAATATAGAATTAGTCAGTTACTGTAGATTATGGCAATTACTCCCAAAAAAGCTAAAAGTCTGCTAGTTTTTGGGGGTCCATATCAACAACAAACTGGACAAGTCAGACAAGAGGGGAGGGTAGACTGTTCTTGACTTGGCTTGTGTCATTCAACTTGTGCAACAGACTAAACCAGAGGTTGGCAATAGGTGGCCCGTGGGCCAGTTATGGCAGCAATATTTTGTGGCCCTCCAAATTTGTAGCTTTTTTTTTTTGTCGATATTTGTTTTACCGCCCTAGGACGGCAAATGCTTGAGGGCCCCACGAGCGAATGACAAAATTAGCAACATTATGCCTGCTACCAAGTGCGCCGTGTGCATGCGCGCACACACACACACACACACACACACCTGTCGCTCTGAATCGGCGCTCATGTCGGGGGCGCCTTTCGCTGTGCTACACCAGCCTTCTACTTCTGTCACTTCACCAAGGAGGGCAGCGGGGGCTGGCATTGGTCTTTTCAGCAATGCAGGAAAATTCATGCACTGTTCTTATATCTATCTTATCTATTTTTTATTTTCTTGAGTCATTTCAGTTCTCTTTTCCTCATTTCTTTTTCAAACCATTCTCAGTGTCTCTGTCAGATGCATTAAGTTGCCCCTATCCTTCACCTGCGTTGTATTAAAGTGGTCAGCCGATAAGAGTTAGATCTGTGGGTCCGTCTGGCTGTGGGTTCCCTGTGTGTCATTGGGGATTCCTATCGCCGGCACCCTTGACTCCCATTAACACACACACTTCACAATAGCCACACAGGTAGCTTTTTTAATTCAATGTCTTAATTGAAAATTTGCCTCTACTTATGTTCTGGCCCGCCATCTAATAACTTAAAAATTGACTTGCCAATCCCTGGATTAAGCTATATCCCCAGTACTGGTCTGTTGTAGACTGGTAAACTGGTTCAAAGGCTGGCTCTGTTGTAAACTGGTAAAACAAACTGGTTCAAAGGCTAGCTCTGTTGTAGGGCTGAGCCTGGACAGCCTGGAGGCAGCAGCAGGGATGAGGACTAAACTGAACTCCATCCAAGCCTATGGAGCCAACTCAGCACCCCAAGGTGCAACATAGAGCAATTTCATAGTAGTAGTAGCATTGTAGTGGTAGTAGTAGTAATAGCACTGTGGCAGACTGGGGGGAGGGTGTGGGTGAGGTGTAGGTTGGATGCATGAGACTTGAGTCAGTGGACTGTCTCCCTGTATCCATCACCATTTAAGGCAGATTTCACCCAGGTCCTTTTAACCTGTGTGTGTGTGTGTATGTGTGTGTGTGTAGGGGTGTGTGTGTGTGTGTGTGTGTGTGTGTGTGTGTGTCTGGGAGAATGGGACTCTGAGTGTGAGTTGACAGGAAGACGAGGGAGTCGACTGCTGGCTAGACCAGCAGTGGCCTGTTGGCCCGTGAACTCTCCACTCCTGCCTTGGTCTCTGTCTGTCACGGCCTTGGTTGTAGCAAGCTTGCTACAGTGGCACCTGATGTGGGGCACGACAGACAGAGAAGAGACTGTGGTTCAGGGGGAGAACATCCCTGTCAGTGTCCAGGTGCGGGTGGACCACGTCGGAGTGGGCCAGACGCCGGCTTGAGAAAGTTAGAAAGAGTAAATTTAGGAGAGCTAGAGTGACAGGTGCTTCAGAAGAAAGTTAGTAGTAGTACAATCGTGGGCGACACAAATACGTCTCATAGATCAGTACAAGCTGCACAAAGCTATCATTCAGAAAAATGCAAGATTACTGAAGATATATTATGCGTGGATAAGAAACTTTAATCAATTAATCTCTAAGATCTTCAATTTAGCAAGCCAACTAAAAAACAAATGATAGAGTGATAGTCAATTCTGGAGACAGCTAATGGGTTCCTGGAGAGCTCAAGGCTGACTTGATAAATGGAATGTTGAAATCTTCTCATGAGAATGAACTGTCTCAGATTGATTCTAAATATCATTATGGTATTCCACATATTGCAATGGAATGCTGGACATTTAATAGCCAATGGACAATTTAAGAAATGTGTGCAAGCTGTAGAAATTGAAGCATGCCATCATAGGCATTCAAGAAAAAAGCCACATCTTGATTTTGTGTTCCCAGGATACATTACTGTCAGATGTGACAGGGTAGATAAACAAGGAGTTGGCTGTGCAACTTTCTTCTGAGATAACTTGGCATATAGAAGGCTGTCTGTACCAAAAGAGGTGATATAAAATGAATTAACTTCTATAATCCTTGTCAAGCATTATCAATGCAAATGTTTAATAAGATTGCAGGTAATACCATCAGAAGAGATATGGTGCAGTGACTTTAATGCACACAGTAGTTTATGGGGGAGTGTTAATTCAGATGCAAAGTAACTGAAGAAATAATTGATGAGAGGTTGCTAGTTGACATTACAAAAAATATTATGTCATGTACCGATATTAGTCTCTGCAAGTCTGGTTAACTTGTATGAATGTAATGTTGAGAATGATTCCAACATAGGTGGTGATCATTTCCCTATGCACCATGAATCTTGGGGAATGTGTTTTATAGATTTCCAAAAAGCTCAATGGGGATAGATTCAGAGATTGCTGTTTTGTATCAGCAGGAAGAATTATTTTGAATGGTAATGTGGATGAAGGTACAAATGTGGTAACAGCTCTAATAATTACTGCTGCTTCTGAATGTATTCCGAAAAGCACGGTGACAGGAAAAAGGAAAATTGTCCCTTGGAGGAATGATGCATGCAGTAATGCTATAAAAGGAAATCAAGCTTCCAGGACACTTAGAAACAACATGAATCAGAACAGTCTGGTTATCAAAGAGTGAGAGCTATAGCACAAAAAAATCATTAAAACATCCAAAAATAAAGGAGGCAGTTTTGTACTACCACTGGTAGAGGAGTGGATGTGGGAGAAGTTTGGAATATGCTAATGTGCTGGTAGATGGGGACAATCTGGTAATATCAGAGAAGGAAAAGGTTATTTTATTAGGAAAGGTGTTTGCTAGTATTCAATCATATAGATGATATACATATACAGACAACGCAGAGAAGAGATATTAAAAGAGAACAGTGATGTAAATCAGAAAAAGGAGAGCGATGGAACAGCACTAGAAATAGAATTCACTTTGTCTGAGATGAGAAGGGCTTTAGCTGGAAGTGGCTACACTGCACCAGGTCAAGACTAGCTATGCTTTGCAATGTTTCGCCAGTTACCAGAGGAGGCTTTGAAAATTACTTCAGAACTTTTCAATGAGCTCTGGGGAGAGGGTGTTTTTCCATTTTATTAAACCTGGTAACGATCCAGCAAATGCAGGAAGCTACAGACCTATAGCCTTGGTGTCTCACTTAAGTATTTGGAGGGAGAAGATGGTAGTATACACACTTTCATACTTTTTGGAGCAAAGAGGTCTTTTAAGTGCTTGTCAGAGTGGATTCAGTAGAGGGAGATCTACTTTAATCCAGTGGTTCCCAATCCATTCCCCTTGTCCTGTGGAGTTAAAACCTACAGGACAAGGGGTACTTGATTGGGATCCACTGCTCTAGTCAAAGTTAGTAACAAGGTTGAGAAGACATCCAGTATGAAAGAAACCATGGTTACAGCATATTTTGACATGGAGAATCGACATTTGGATCGACATTAGGAATTTTGACGTTAGGATCGAAAATGGAATTCCTCAAGGTAGCGCTATCAGCCCTATTCTCTTCAATATAATGATTAATCATATTTTTGAAGGTCATCGCTTTACACAGACAATGGAGCCATATGGAAAAGCATGTGATCCAAAATCCAAGCTATATTAAATGTGGAAAGACAGTCCTATGATTTAAGCTCTCAGTGGCAAAATCGTTCTTTACTAGGAAGAAAATAGCAAGCACTGTGAGACCGATGCCCAACCTATGGAAAGGGTACGTTTAAGTATTTAGGATTATGGTTTGATGATCAATGTACATGGAGGACATGCATAAAGCATACTGAAACTAAATGTAAAAAGTGTTAAACTGGTTATGACTGGGGGGCACATAAAGCGTTAATAGATATCTACAGTATAGGGCTCTAATCTAATCATCTATTGACTATGGGCGTATGGTTTATGAAGCAGCAGCTAATTCAACTTTGGAAAAACTGGGCAGAATTCAGTACAGGGCATTAAGAATTACTGCAGGTGCTTTCGGAACAGCTCACATTAATGCTCCTCTGGTTGAAACTGGTGAATTACCACTACATTTAAGGAGGACTACACTTTCATTAGCACTTTGGGTTAGATTTCAAGGAGCTGGAAATGGAAACCTTATATCATCAGTATTCCACGATTGCTGGGAATATGCAAGTCACACGGGTAGAGGGTTTGGCTGGACAATACGCAAGAGAGTAGTAGAATATGGGCTAAATGAAGCACAATTTAGTCCATCAGTTGTGTATGATAATGTGCCTCCATGGAAATACCCTGATCCCAGTGTAGACTTTAGTGGATTTATTGGATAGTATATTTAGTTCAAGATTATGTAAGGAATGACTACTATTACTACATTTTTGGCGGGATCTGTAGCGCCTCCCAGAGGGGAGGTGGATGGGGCGAGAGGAGTCCTTGACGATGCTGCACACCCTTCACCAACACCGCTTGTGCTGGACTAGTACTAGTAATAGTAGTAGTAATAGTACCTTCAGCCTCCCCTGCAGCACTCCAAGGTCCAACACAGTGTCAGAGACTGAACCAGTGGACCCAGGAGCGGACACGAAGCAGGAGACAAGGGTAAACGAACACTGTTTTACTAGAGACAGGAACACTTAACAGAAGCTACAACAGGTAGCACAGATCAGGGGATAACAGACAGGTAAACTACAACTGAACAGAACTGAATAGCAATTAGAACAGTGATAGTGGCCACGGGCGTAACACGACAAACTAGCAACAAACAAAGGGGAAAGCAAGGCTTAAATAAGGGATGATGGTGTGATTGTGATAGGCAGCAGCTGTGCAGAAGCAGCAGGGCGGCAACCTGTGACACTCCAACCAACCTGCAACAGAGGGAGACAGAGATAAACACAAACCAATGATTGAGACAGAGACATAGACACTAGGGAACAGGGGTGGAGGAGGATGCAGGCTGGGCAGGTGTGACACACAGAGTGCTTCGGTAGTAGTAACAGTAGTAGTAGCACCATCAGCCTCTGCTTCAGCACCCAAGGCCGACACAAGGGGATCTCAAGTGTAGATTTAAACCAACAGCCATATGTCAATACAATGCAACTAGGAGAGTGTTGAAGCCTGGTCACACCGCAGTGTCTATATGAACCGCTCTGGACCTTTTGTCTATTCCAATGCTCTGAACAACTCTGTACACCTGCCATGCTTGGTACATTCTGATCTGGGTTTATGCTATGTTTAGCTCATAGCTCAGGGTCCTGCCGATGGGAACTAGGATCCTGCCTACATGTCCTGTTCTCCTGGTCTACCTCCTGTCCACTGACGCTGGTCATGTCTGTCTGTGTGAGTGCGAGTGTGTATGGGTGTGTGTGGGTGTGTCTCCTATCTGTTCCAGGCTGCAGCTCGGCAGAGTTGGCGTCTGCGTGGTCCCCCCCTCCTAGGATGATGCTGACTGAGCGGGCGTTCTCCTATCTGGGCAGTGTTGGCGTCTGCGTGGTCCCTAGTCCTACGATGACACCGACTGAGCTGCCGTGTGCTGTGATGCCCCACATCAGATCTGGATGTCCACCATAATAAACTTTCATGAACTCTGTATATGCTGCTTGCCCAAACTCGGCATCTATTGCACGCCCAACCGTCCTGGTAGGGGGATCCCTCCCTGAGTAGCCCCTCCCAAGCTTTCTTCCATTTTTCCTCGAAGGTTTTTGGGAGTTTTTCCTTGTCCTCTGTGAGGGTCTAAGGTTGGGGGATGTTGTGTACTAACCATTTATTGTTTTCACATGTTGGGCACTGTGAAGCCCTTAGAGACTGTAACGGTGATTAAGGGCTATACAAATAAATTTGATTTGATTTGATTTGATGCACATGACCTGTACATATTTTGGTAGATCTACATATCTATGTACATGACTGTTCATATTTCTGTACATATGTTACTTCCATCTGTAAACCTGTTGCAGACTTGCACATCTGCTCTGTAAGTCTGATGATGTGAATAGCCAACAATGCACATTTGCAAAAAAAGATAACATTTATATATATGAAAATATTGCCAATTATTAATTTAAACAAAACTAACTCACTTCTTCACGATGCCATTTTACTTTTGTTTTCTCACCACCTTCTCATCACTCTCGTAAAAATTGAAATTCTTCCAATCTGAGGGGTTGAAATATCTTCACATAGCCTTTTGAAGTAACAAGGAATACTAGAAATGAACTCAGAATTTCGACTTTAATCACCATTATCATATGAGTCATCCTTACAGACCCCCAACCTCAACCCAGTCAGTGGCTGAAGGGAAAACCTTGATTGACAAAGCTTGAGATAGTTAATTGCTTTTAATGTCTCTGCATTGAACATTCTAACTCATCAGCCCTCACCATAGGTTAGCCAAGTGCTATTAAAAAGCGCTTTTAACTTACAGTGTACAACATTTAGACAGTTGAAGCTACACCAGGAAAGATAGCAGGAAGCTGTTTACTTTTGCTGGGTCTTTTTCACCAACAGAGGTTCTGAGAGGAAGCCAAGGCATTTGAGAGATTTGCATTAAAAAGTGATTATGGTGCACAGCAGGAGAAACCGTTTCACAACTTTTCAGCACAGCTTCACATAGGGCCTGTAATAGCCTGACCTTCTTTCTCTACTCTAGCCTGCCTCGGTTGTGTGCTTCCTTATATTCAATGGTGGTAGGATGCCCGAGCAAAAAATTGTCACTATTGCTACAGGAAATCAAAAATAAGTCAAAATGAAAGGGGAATAAAGTCCCAATAGTATCCGTGTAAGAATAATTTTAGTTCCCTGTAATTATCCCAATACAGTTTTAGTGTTGTAACCTGCAACGTCTAACCAAAAGATATAACAGGGATAGGGATGCCCTGCAATCTAAATTAGCCAGCCTGCTACTTCTTCAGCCTGCTTACATGGTGAGCCCTGCTACTTCTCTATCTTCTTCAGCAGGGAAGAAAGGGGTAAGATGAGCCAACCCTGAGCATCTAGGCAACCATACACATGATGAATCATGTGATGACAGATTTAGGTAGAGTAATCCATTTCCTGGAATCTGTGAGGGTAAAAATAATAAAATAATAATAATAATAAAAATAATAATTACCATACATGGTATGGTAAAGATGTCATGACTCTTGTATCTAAATTTAAGTAGATACATTACATTTTAGGCTTCATTAAATATTAGTTTAAGGCGGAATAAGGTACAATATGAGGTCATATACTGGCCTGAGTAAAGTGTGAAGCAGTTTAGTCAAATTGGAGGTTGTGGGATAAAATGTGCCAGTAGACCAATAGTCAGCTCCTTTGTGATATATAATGCAGACCATGTGTCAGTATGTGTCAGTGCCCTCAGTCAACCAGGGCCTGAATAGATAAAATCCTATATAGATATATATATATTTTATTTAGATATATAGTACGGGGCGAGCCCATGCAGCACTTATAAATAAATTATAAATTAGAAGCAGTACTTTGAAGTTAAAGCTGGCCTAGATTGGGAGCCAATGATGGAAGGCCAAAATAGGCACAATGTGATCAGATTTTCTAGTTTTGGTCAAAATTATGGCTACAGCATTTTGGACAAGTTGAAGGTTTTTAATACTGTAGGTTGGCAGGCCACAGAATAGAACATTACAATAGTCGAGTCTCGACTAAACAAAAGCAGATAAGGACATGGACATGGTCGAATGTTGGTTGTGGGTCAATACAACAATGGGCCTCATTCACGAAACTTTTCTTAAATTATTCGTAAATTTGTCGTATTTATGTGAGTAAGAAAATACCAACATGGGATTCATGAAACATGCAGGAAACCTTGATTTGTGCATAAAACAGGTGTATATTTGATGAATGCTAATCGTTCGTAAATTGGATGTGCGTGCCTGTTGAAGCTGATTTGCGTAGGTAAACGTTCTGTTCAACACCATGAAAGGCGTGCAGACTGAAAGGTCGTGTGCAAGTAAACCATGGAAAAAAGAGGGAAAAGAGGAACTTTGCGGAGTCTGAAATTGAAGTGTTGCGTGCATGAGAAAAAAACAGTTTTTCAGAGTTTTCAGAAGCAGCGGAGTCACAAGAACTGATAAAAGTAAAGCGTGGCAAGAAATTATTAACGCTGTCAATGACATGAAACCAGATTGCAAAAAAGTAGAAGTAGAAGTATATTATATTATAATATATTATAATATAACGCATATTATCAGCCACAGGAGGAGGACAGCAGCACACTGTGGCGCTATCCGACATGGATCAGAGGATCAGTTAATAATAAGAGCCTTCATGCGCATGTTTCCAAACACACAAACAAATTCCTGAATGTTTCCAAACATGCATACCAAATCACAAATTCAGATACGAACAAAATGATGACTCAGACTATCTTTGTAGAAGCGTTTGTACAAACGCTTTACGATCAAATCTGATCTTACACACATTTCATGAATGAGGGCCATTGTGTGCATGCTGCCAGCTTGTGTATAATTGTGTATCATCAGCTTAACAATGGAAATGAATGCCATAGTTCCGAATAATTTTGCTGAAAGGAATCATGTAGATAGTAAATAGCAACGGTCCTAGGACTGAGCCTCTTAAGCTTTTAAGCTGTAAAATTGTATTATGAAACACTATGCTTTCTGTCTGACATATGACCTAAACCATAAGAGTGCAATACTGCGGATGCCAATGTAGTGTGTGAGGCAATCTAAAAGGATGTTGTGGTCAACTGTAGAAGGCTGCACTTAGATTTACCCCTTTTCGACCAAAGCATTTAGAGGGCTGGTTCGGAGCCGGTGCCTAATCTTGAACGAGTTCTTCGCATTTCGACAGTAAAAGAACTGACTCTCGGCCAGGAAAACTGGTTCCAGAGAGGCATCAATAACCGCTTACGTCAGGGGACCAAGACCAACTAAGTTTGTGACCGCCATTTTTAAAAAACACAGCTTCAGATAGATAGAAACTTTATTTATCCCGCGGGAAATTGCAGAAATGGACATAAAAATCGAAACAGAAGTTTCAACATAACATAACAGAAATTCAACATAAACTCGAGGGAGTTTCAAGAACAAAACCAGTCTTGGAACAAATCCAGCGCGAGATGGCTTCTGCGGGGTTCAACAGAAACATCAAAAAGATAAACAACAAACTGAAGAAATTAAAAAAGGACTACAGGGACCAAAAGAAGGACCTCGGGCGAAGCGGCAATGGTTGGCCATGGAGAAATCTCCATTTCGACATACTCGACTTGGTCCTCGGCGACAGACCGGTATTATGCCAAGTTCTGCCGAGCAGAACATTGGTTTAACTACAAGCCATAATGTAAGCTGTAACGTTAATGTTTTGTGAAGAGAATTCTTATTTTTATACTAGTACTAACCTTCACTATTGTTATTCATCAGTGACAGTCAATATGAAACCAAAACTAATAAAAATCGATCATACAACATCACATCCATAGCATTCTGTGGAAATATACAGGGTCACATGCCTGAAATTTACACTTTCAACAATTCATAAACCAAATTCACTATTTAATCTGTATTGTTATTACATGTGTGCTGGGTGCTAAATCGAAGTTGTTATAGATTATTTCTGGCTAAATTGTGTACCGAGTCTGTGTTTGCTGCTATGCTGATATGGAGGAATTCATTAAACATTAAACTCTCTCATCAAGTGTAACCCTTGTTTATTGTGTAGTTTATATAATTCTTCCATTAGCTTGGATCCAAGTGCAGTATACAAATAAGTGTAGTATACAATAAAACACAGGGTTTAATCTCGAACAAGAGACGTATACAGACATATACACTGACGTAATGACATGGCTCTCTAGCCCGTGGAAAAGCAAACCGGTTCTTAGAAGGTTCGCAAGTTGAACCAACTCCAAACCAGCACTAGGTCTGTGTTGGTGGAAAGGGGGTAATTGAGATGAATTAAAACTGAGCTTGAGGCTACATCCACACTAATACGTTTTTGCTTTAAAACGCATAACTTTTGCTACGTTTACGCCTACCGTCCACACTACTCCAAACTTTTTAAAACGATGATTAGTTTTAAAACTCTGGGGTTGCGTTTTAGGGTGGACAGGTGGAAACGGAGACTTTTGATGCAGACACCCACGTTCGCTTCCTGATTGGGTCTTATCAGTCAGATGTATCCTTCCCTGGCGATGAATAGTGCTCCTGGTACCTCTGTAATATGTCGCCGTATTTGCTTTGCGACAACTCCCAATCTATATTCTCCGCCGCGTTTACCGCCTTATTGTTACTTTCAGTAACAGTTCCACCTCGCCGTCCGTCCAAACAAAGAAATCTCTGCTCTTACTTTTCGCCATTGCTGTTCTTTGTAACGGTATTTTCTGCAACTAAGCAACAGCAGAGCAGACAATCTGCTTCCTGTTTACACTGGCATGCGCATGCCCAGTGTAGGTGAATGGTCATGTGATATGTGTTTTCAGGCGTGTTAGTATGGATGGGGATAATTTCAAAGTTTCAAAACTCTGTTTAAAAAACTAAAACGTATTAGTGTGGATGTAGCCTGAGTCTGA
>CABFOQ010054055.1:22584-33715 GCA_900660455.1 Gephyroberyx darwinii
TGAAAGTCATTTGAGCCCATACATACTTCTGATACCCAAGTAAGATGACACAGTACTCCAACATATCAAGTGTTTACAGTGATAATCATGTAGTTTTGATTCTAATTAGCCATAACTACATTTTCTGATGATATATGACAATTAACTTGGAGGATGTCTTTTCAGGATCATAACTAAAGCCAAATGCAACCACTGCCAAGTGATGAAACGCCAGACTCTTGATCTATCTATCTATCTATCTATCTATCTATCTATCTTGCAAGAGTTACTAATTCTTAGCTAACAACCATATTTCCTTGTAATCCTTCAGTTCCTTTCGGTAAATCCTTAGAGAGATATTAAACATAAAAATATGATTTTAAAAGCATATATTTCTCAGGTGGGTGTGGCCTCTATCTGTCTATCCATCCATCCAGCCATCCATCAATCATCCTTCATATCTATTTATATATCTATCACACTTATTTTACCTCAACCATCCTTTCTCCCTCACATTATTATCACTGAGTATAGAGTGTTAAGCTCCCTTCTACCCCACAACCCAATCAGTCAGATAGGAGCGAATGCTTTTCAGGTGCTCTTTCCACCATTTTTGCAGCATTTCTGGCTCTAAATTACTCTTAATTACCACCTGGCACTAAATTACTCTGAGGCAGCATGTAGTGCCGGGGTAATTGACCACAAGTAAACAAGGATCCCACAGGATTCAAACATTATTTTTAAACAAACATAGTAGAGAAACAACTATAATGTACTACATGCTGCCTCAGAGTAATTTAGAGCCAAGTGATAATTTAGAGTAATTTAGAGCCAGAAATCAAAATCGGTGGTAAGAGAGATAGACAAACAGGTGATGTTTTGGTCTTTGGGGTTTCAACTAGAGACAAAACAAAACAAGACATTTTTGTCATAGCATGTGGCCAAAACCCCCCAAAACAAAACAAGAAAATCGCAACTTCATGGACACTCTCTTTGAACTGGAACAGGAGAATAATGGAATAGATGTCACTGTGAAAATAGATGACCTGGATTTCCTAGGTGTCTGTCCCAAGCATCTTAGAGACATTTCCACTGTGGAGAGGCCACCAAGGGAGCAACTTGTTGCATAGCACAGATCACACAGAGGCAATAATTATGTTTTCCTTCCAAAATCCTGCAGTATGTAAAGACTAATGTCACATTAGGACCTACTGTACCCTAGTTCAGCTCCAGAGAAAGGTAAAATAATGTATTACATGCCACAAAATAATCCCTTCATTTGATTGATGCTTGCAATTAGACCACTGTGGTTGGGAATTGCTTAAACAATTGTAGCAATGTAATAGCATCTGTCTCCTCCTCCTGAATCACTATCATCCAAGTAGAAGTGAGTGGTTTGAGTCCGGGGCCTCTTTCAGAGAAAGCTGCTGTAGGATGTCCCTTCCCTCTCCACATAACATGAAACGCCAGCATCCCAAACAGCATATGTGTTCTTGATTGCTTTACTGAGACCCCTTAACACCATCTGTCAACATTTCTATGGCTATGCACAATAGATACTAATGCCTTCTTAGTGAACAACTTCATTATTGTAATTCTTGTGGTTTTATGGGGACGCTGCTGGCTGCAGCCCATCTCATTTCACACTGCAACCTGCGACTTTATACAGCAGGAAGGTGGATGATAAGTTAAGGAGTAGCTCTAAACATCTCTATTATCAGTATTTGGAGTTTTTCCTTGTTTTCAACCTGCAGGTAGCCTATTACCTGCTTGGGCTTCACTCTCCCATCATCACAAGTGTGTAAATATCAAACTGATGGCAGATATAACTAAAAATACACTCAACTAAACTAAAAATTTAATGTTTTTTTTTTTTTAATTTTGTTGGACAACATTTCAACTGGATGGATTTAATAAAAAATGATGAGTGTTTCAATAATGGCCTGTTTCATATTCATGAAAGCACATCATTTGAAGAGAATCATATCTGTATTATTGATCTCAGTCAAGCTTCATGCAACAGTGCCATATTCAGTCTGAGCATCAGCCTCCTTGTGCTGACCGAGTGGTGCGGCTTAAAGACTGGACTTGACGCACACAGGTCATTTTTTTACTGAAGCAATTCTGTTTAAGTGCTTGGGTCAAACACGAGTATTGGCCACCTGGGGTAAAAAAACGCCAAGCCAACTGGCCTGGCAGTCAATTTATCTATACTGCTGCTGCTGGCTCCAAAACATCCCTTCTTCACACTCTCCATTGTGTCCTGAAATAGGGTATCTGTAACACTGAGTAGTTTTACACATAACAGGATTACACAAGTTAAATAACAAAAAATGATAATTGTAATCTGTTACATTTAATGTGGACTTAACACATTCAACAGAGAGTAAATCCATTTAAACACATTATTGAGTGCGAAAAATATTTTTTTAATACAAAAAAATAATCACAAAATGTTTTCAAATCGTTATAAAATAAACATTTAACTGCATATTGTGTATGTATTGGATTTAAAGTAACTCAAAAGTAACTTAATAATTATATTACATCAATGTGGACCATATCAACCCTGCATGTGGGCTCTCTGACTGGTAACAGTACTGTCAGTGTGGATGCTGAGAGCACCGCCACAATAAAGCTGCTCTGGAGTTCAGATCAACATTGTATGACTCCTAAAACTGCGATACCGTTTCATTCTTGAGACGGACATGATGAGGGGAGGTGGTGATGGCGGGGGTGCAGGGAGGAGAGAGAGAGAGAGCAGACAAGAGGGAGTGAGTTTGCTCTTGCTGCTGAGTAAGAGGGTATGTGCCATGGCTTTAGACCCTGAGTGACAGGTATTGACCCGCCCAGCCAAAAGACGTCTCTGTGGGAACACTATTGATTATTGCCACAGCAATAAAGGTCCCGGAAGCTTCTGAGAATGTCACGACTCTATGCTGCCTATCAGCCCTATAGCCACAAAACACACACACACACACACACTGTCACACAACCTAACCTACATCTACCCGTTCCCCTGTGCTAACTCTCAAAGCATTTTGATTTGGTGTGTGTTTGCGTATGGGGGGGATTTGTGTGTGTTTGTGTGTGCATGAGTGAGTGTGCACATGCGTGTTGGTGGGCCCCCGTTAGACCCCCCACTACGCATTGAGACAGGGGAATCTAGTCAATCAAGTAAAGCCACCCCATACATGCCACCTTCAAGTAACTTTTCGAGCCCTCTGGTTTATCCTTCTCCCCTTTTTTCTCTCTTTCATTCTCATTCCTACTCTGTCTCACCCGCTCATAAACACACACCTCTCTCTCAATGTCTCTTTCCCGCTCGCTCTTTAACCCACAATACACACTGAAATATTCCTTCGCTCCCTTTCTCTCTCTCTCTGTCTCTCTCATTCACACACACACACATTCACACACCCACAAACCATCGCCACCACACCAGGGACCCTTGACCTAGCAGTGAAAAGTTAGTGCACCCAAGGTTGAACTCTCCCAGATCTGCCCCTGCCACAGACGCTGGGAAAGTGCCATGGAGAGGCATATGTGTGTGTGTGTGTGTGTGTGTGGGGAAACACTTGGTGTGTCATGAATGGGAGAGATTCCTTTGACCCTCAACCCCTGACCTGTCCAGAATGCTCCCCCTCCACACACACACACACACACACTCAAAACCCCCTTAACCTAACCTTTACTATTGTTAGCCATGATTGCCACCGTCCATTCACAAACCTCTCCAAAAGAGTCAAGGATCCTAAATTCATTTTAGATCACTTTCCTTATTGTTATCCACCCCTCATCCATGCCTCGCTGTGGTTCTCCCCTTCTTCTCTCTCTCCTTTTCCCCCTCATTCTCTTTCTCTGGTTCCCCTCACAACGTTTTCTCCTGATTTTGTCCCGTCTTCCTCACCTCCTGACTTTCCCCTTACATGTTGTGTACATGATAAGGATTTACCAGAGGTAGAAAGTGACTACTGGTAATTACAACTGCTCCATTTACACCACTGGAGCAGATCTAGTATTAGTACTTTTATTAGCACTTTAATATTAGTAGCATTTTAGTAGAACCTAAGTATTTTTAAATATTTAATCTTTTTTCATTATAAGAATAAAGTACAATATGACCTGGTATTTACAATAAAATACCGGGCTTTTCAATATCAACTAAAAAAGTACCTCAACCTTGTCCTGAAAATAACCTATCTGAAGTGCCACACCAATATTTGGAACATCCCCAATTTATTTAAAAGGTTTTCATAGAAAAATGTAAAAAGTATTTTTTTGTTAAATTCTTTTGACTTCTTTGCACTCTTGCTCAGATTTAGCCGTGTGTGTGCGAACATGTGTGTGCGAACATGTGTGTGCGAACATGTGTGTGCTCGTGTGTGGGCAGGTTATTTATTTGAAGGTCATGTTGGATGTGATGTTGTGTCTTAGGCTCTAGATTATCACTGCTGTCTATGTTCCTGCTGACTTGCCCTTTATTTTTTAAAGCCAAGTTGCACTGAGATGAAATCATTTTCGAGGACATACTTGTAAGACAAACGCCCTATTGATCAACAATTTCTGTGATTAACCTTTGATAGCAATTCTATCAAGAGGTGTTTAAGGCAGGGATTTCCAAAATGGGGTCCGGGGACCTCCAGGGGTCCCCAGCAAAATGAGGAAAAGTTTAATTTCACCATTATTTCACTCAGTAGACATTTTTAACACAAGATAAGAGAATGTATAAGCATGATCACAGGTTTTATTATGCAATTCTACACTAAACCAAAGCTAATGACAAAAATGTTCTCAGATTGGGCTCCTTTGGAGAAAGTCCTTTCAAATGGGGGTCTAATGTGTATCTATTCGGGGGGCCTTACATGAAAACGTTTTGAAAACCTTGGTTTAAGGTCAAGGGCTGCAATCATTCAGCTTGTATGGTGGTTTATCTTGCTCTTGGACCGAAGCTTCCCTCTGCTGGTGAGTCTTTGAAACTGTTGCCAGAATAAAGGTAACGTCCACCATAAACTGTAGATGTGATTTCAGCCTACATCCTTTTGTCATTTTGTCAGCCATGAATGATGTTTTCCGCAAATCTACATCACATGCAGTAGACCCTTATCTTAATCCTTATGGATGTATCTAAACTGTGGACTTAATGCCAAAGTGATGCCTGAAGGACCTGCGGATGTGGATGTAACAGACAGGAAAGTGCTGAAGTACTATTCTTTGCCACAGATTGAAAATGTATCATCCCTTGCCATCATTTTGCTTTATTTTTCTTTGTCATTTTAGCCTGAGACATTAAGAGAGCAGGAAGGGTAAAGTCAGATAACTCTTCTGAGGAATAGAGTCAGAGCTAGTATTACTCCTGGTCAGAAATAATGAACAGAAATGATAAGGTTATGGTTTGTTTTATTTGTTTTTTTAAATCAATAAATGCCTTTCTGAAAGTATAATTGATTTTTGTTAACCTTGATGGTTGTTACTGGTTATAGTTTACATCTACATCCCAGGGCGAGATACAGCACGTCTGCCCAGATTTTGGAGGCCAAAACACGCCTTCATCTTTGGATAACTGTGAAAGTTTTCTGCTGCCGTGGACCCACTGCGGAAGTTGTCATTTAAAACCCTCTCGGATTGGACTTGCTCTTGGAAAAACGCAAGGAACCTTAAAGGAGGAGGAAGTAAGGAAGGAAGGGGAATGGAAATTTGGGAAAGCCCTTTTTTTTTCTTGAAGTGCTGACGCGGACAGAGAGGCTAGGCGGCTACGTGCTGTGCAGAAAGCGCCGCGGATTAACCAACAACTTTCCACCATGTTCCTTTGGTTTCTGGCGCTGGGGGCTTTTGCCTGCCAGGCAGAGTGTTACTTTGCGGAGGAAAAGTACCCAGAGGAGTCGAAAATGCAGCCGCCTACGGTCGTCATCGCCGTGGTGGCCCGGAACGCTGCCCACTCCCTGCCGTACTACCTCGGGGCTCTGGAGAGACTCAACTACCCCAAAGACCGCATCTCTGTGTGGTGGGTTCCCTCGGCCCTGGGACGGACGCTCTGCAGGACTGCGTGTCAGGCTGTTTGTAGGGGTCCCGTGTTTTATTATATAGCCGTTCAAAAGGTCAATCGCATTTCAATTAGTTTGTGAATGCAGAGGCGCTACCTCCTCCCCTCCTCCCCCCCCGTCCCTTTCAGACCCTTCTGTCCTGGGCTCGTCTTCTCACTCTGCACAACGACGTTTCCCTTAGTTTGTGTACTAACAAAGTAGGCTGTGAGTGCGAGCATGCCTAGATAGACTGCAACTATTAAAACCTACAGAAGAAATAATATAGAGATTTTAAAGGTTGGCATCCGTGGGGTACTTTGGTGTCACGTCATTTGTCATGGATTCAAGAACTTTATTTGTCACATACACATACAGGGTGTGCAGTGAAATTAAATGATTTGTGCATGATTTGAAGTTTGTTTTGATGAGCCTGGATCCAGAGAGAGAGAGAGTACATCAGATCAGATCGGGCCCTGGGCTGAAAAGTAACAAA
Organism: Gephyroberyx darwinii; assembly: GCA_900660455.1. Classification (NCBI taxonomy): domain Eukaryota; kingdom Metazoa; phylum Chordata; class Actinopteri; order Trachichthyiformes; family Trachichthyidae; genus Gephyroberyx; species Gephyroberyx darwinii. Next base: position 29,080 of record CABFOQ010054055.1, read on the forward strand.
AGAACAGCAAATATGAAATAATAATTCTGTTATAACCTAATAAATCGTATTCATTCTATATAAAAGTGGTGATACAAGACACACACACTCACACACACACCCCACCGAACATCTCACCCCAACAGGGCGTCATCAGTCTTTAGGTTGTGCATATCTTTTACACTCTGCTCCCCCTGTCTCCCCAGGGCAGCCACAGACCACAACTCAGACAACACCACAGCCATGCTGAGACAGTGGCTTACAGTCATGCAGAAACATTACCATTACGTTGAGTGGAGACCCATGGACCAACCCACGTAAGTCCAACTGTCTTTATGTATTGATCTTTATGTACAATGGCGGTCTGGGGAAAAAGCCAGCATCCCACCATCCTGTATCCTGTAGATCTAAGCAGATCTAACCCAGGGCACTTCAGCAGGTGATGGAACAGTAAGGACTAAAGGTACTCCCTTTCCAGCATTTTATCAAGATCACAGTGAAGGCCAGGCTTTCTGAAAGTGTCCTACTGTGGGTGATTTGTTTGCATTATTAAGGCGATGCAAACAAGTAAATGATCCCTCCTGCAAATAAACCCTTGGTGCAGCAAAGATTCATTGTAAGGTACTACAGATTGAGCGCCAAGATGCTTTGCATTTTTCTTGCTTTATCTTTTATATTCTACGTACCATTAAAGTTTGTGAACTTCTACTCTGAACAGTAAAAGTTGTAGCGTTTAACATTGTGCAATTCACGTTTAGGCCTTGGTGGAGTCACTGTCTTACCTGAAGACAACAGCCGTTTTCACCCTCCCTGCTTCTCTCTCTTAAAGGAATGATGCAGCACGCCTCTGCTTGCCCATATCTCTTACTCTCTGTGTGTGTGTGTGTGTGTGTTTGGGCGGGGTGGTTATTAGTAGGAGATATGATACGTGCATGCTCTCTTCACGTCATACGTGGGTGCACCTGAGCACCAGCTCTCCCAGCCCTCCAGGCTCCCCACTCTCACCCCACACTACCAAGCATGGTCTCACATGTACATTTGCACACACACACACACACACACACACACACCACCCTGGACAGACAGACTGACTGAACTCCACTAATCTGCACATGGTCATTGGACTTTTCAGGCTATCTATCAACCAAGTTGTATTTTGCAAATCTGTCACTTATGTATCTTTGGCTCTATATTAATCTGGTTGTCCTTTGCACTCCAGTGGCTTTGTGAGTGCTGCAACACTGGTGCAATACTTCAGCCTTGAATTTATCTTTATAATGTGTTTAGTCTACTGTCATACAGTATGTCTGCACTGTACAGTATGTGAGGTCCTGGTATGTTTCTTCTAATGAACCAACACCAATGAACCAGGTCAGGTTCTCTGTGCTCTCGTTGTATTTCAGGACTAATAAAAATGTTTTTTTGTGTGTGTGTGTGTCAAAAAAGACATATTGACATGGCATCCCTTCAACCTGACTCTTCCAGTTATAAATGATCAGTAATACAGTCTGGTTTGCCTGTCTCCGTCTGTCCAAGGTCCTATGCAGGAGAGCTGGGTCCTAAGCACTGGCCCAACAGCAGATATGAGTATGTGATGAAGCTGAAACAGGCAGCGCTCAACTTCGCCAGGAAACGATGGGCAGATTACATCCTGGTACTTTAATCTTTATTTTATTATGACATTAGTTGAAGATAGGATACGATAAGAGGCTTGTTGCTTCTTTGCTGCGACTATTTAATCAAAGTTTTGGCGATGATCGCTGCAGAGATAAATCTGACTACAGACATAACACTACAATCACTCTCTTTCTCACTCCTCTCCCTGTCTCCCTTGTTTCTCTGTCTCTCTTTCTCCCCCTCTCTGCTTCAGTATGCCGACACAGACAATATCCTCACCAACCCAGACACCCTCAACCTGCTGATAGCAGAGAACAAGTCAGTCATTGCTCCCATGTTAGACTCCCAGGGAGCGTACTCCAACTACTGGTGCGGTATAACTCCTCAGGTAAGGAACATCTCAGACTGTAAACTACATAGTAAACATCTAGCGGTAGGGTGAACCGTCTTAAGTCAGTTGTACTCTACTAAAAAGAGTATTGCAGTACACCTCAGGTACTCTTTGGTATTATACTTTGTGTTGTTGTGGCATCACTGCTCAGGACAAGCCAGGAAAAATCTTTCTTTTTGCCAAGGAACCCAAATAGATGCACATCTGGCCTGGCAGGAACAGATTTAGTTTTTATATAACTGCATGACTTTGCATCCTGTTGGTGGTGGGGGGGGGCAGTAGAAGGATTAAAGGCTCTGTTCAGAGTAGCCGTTCTTCTGCACGGTGTATTTTTCTATATTTCACTTGTTGTTATACAAGTATTTATACAGAAATAGTATCTGTTATATGGGTGTGATATGATGTTTGAGCTGAAAAGAACTTTGTCATCATTTCAAGTCGCAGTAAGCCGTGAATACATGTGGGTGTGTATTTTGAGTGAGTGTGTTTGTCGTACCCAAACCTCCCCCCTCTCAGGGCTATTATCGTCGAACGGCGGAGTATTTCCCCACTCGCCACCGTCACAGGCTGGGCTGCTACCCGGTGCCCATGGTCCACTCCACCATGCTGTTGGATTTGAGGAAGGAGGGCATGAAGAGTCTGGCCTTCTACCCTCCTCACCCGGACTACTCCTGGCCCTACGATGACATCATCGTGTTCGCCTTCTCCTGCCGGGCTGCAGGTTTGTGCAGACACGCACACACACACACACACACACACACACACGCATTCTTTCATGTATTTGTGCATTTGCAGCACTTCATGTGTAGGATTCAAGATTTGCACGGTGTTGCTAACAGTACTAACTGTAGAAGTAATGCCAGTATGTTACACTATAAAGGGCTCACTTATTGATTGATTGATTGATTGGTTCATGCTTTTTGGTCCTAATCAGAGATACAGATGTACCTGTGTAACAAGGAGCGCTACGGCTACCTGAACGTCCCGGCCAAACCTCACCACACCGTAGAAGACGACCGCCTTAACTTTGTCCACCTCCATCTTGAATCCATGAGTAAGCACAGACTTCACATCCTACTTGCTATTTCTTCTACAATTCAAACACTAAAAGCAACAAGCTCCACTGATGTGTTAATCCTTGTCTCACCCACCATGTCCCCTCTCTGTCAAGTTGAGGGTCCTCCAATGCACTCCTCTCGCCACGTCCATGTCTTCCCCAAACAGAGAGACCTCATGGGCTTTGATGAGGTGAGAGACACTCCTATGTTTATGTGGTAGGGACACAATCACATTTTAGCTGGTTATTGTTGTTTACTGTGTTATTATTCAATGTAAAAGGATTTTGCAACAAACATCTTATCAGTTTCCTAGAAAAATCCTCTTATCGCCACCAAATCATCAGAGAGACAGTCAGAAATGGTCCGAGGGGTTAAGGTTGTTCTCCGGAGGACAGTGTCGACTCAAAGGCAAAAACAGGCCCATCGGGTTACTGGAATAATACATCATCCCTGTAGCAGCGGGGGAAATCTAGACAGGGGAGTGAATAAGTAATACTCACCCCCCTGCCTTAAAAACCATCACCCAGGTGTCCTTGTACAAGGCGCTCAACCACCAACCGCTCTAGTGAGGCTGCTAGTGCTAGGCAGCTCCCAGGTGTGAAGCAGGGCTTTGCTGAAAAAGTCTGTGGAGCTACTTACATTAGTCCAAGGTGGCTGATGGCATGAAATGGTCATACGCAGTTATATGTACAGTTGTCACAAATTTGACCTCCTCTCCCCAGATTTATCTGATCAACCTGCGGCGCCGTTCCGACCGTAGAGACAGGATGTTGTTCTCCCTCAATGAGCTGGAGATTGACGTCAAGGTTATAGACGCTGTGGATGGAAAGTGAGTACACTCTCAGGAAAAAGACTCTGTACGATGACAGGAATTGACTGGATTAGATGAAAAGTGTGTCAGGGGGTGTGTGTGTGAGAGAGAGAGAGAGAGAGAGAATATATGAAGGTAGCAGATGCTGAAGAGGAAGGTGGATTGCAGAGTCACTGCAGTGAAATGGACGCAGAGTTCACTCATTGACATACTTATTGACAGATTGAACAACATAAGATTACAAGTACACGTGAGTGCCCGTGCCTTTGTGGATGTGCTTGAATATCTGTGTGTGTGTGTGTGTGTGTGTGTTGCAGTGCTCTGAACAGCAGTGATATAAAGCTCCTGGGTGTCGACCTGCTGCCGGGCTACTATGACCCATTCTCTGGACGCACCCTGACCAAAGGAGAGGTGGGCTGCTTCCTCAGCCACTACTTTGTCTGGAAGGAGGTGAGAAGACACACACACACACACACACACACTCAGTCAGTCAGTCACATACAGACGAGTTGGCGTTGATGGCCCTGAGCCAGATCCATGTTCTTATCCTGTTTGTTCTGTGTTTTTTGTTCATGCTCGTGTTGTTTTGCTCTGTCTGTCCACTCTCAACACCTCAGGTCTTTCTGTGAGGCCCTTCCCAGGGGTTTCTATACATTTTGCATTTCACTACTTTCCCTGCTCTCTGTTTCTCTCTCTCTCTCTCTCAGATGGTGGACATGCAGCTGGATAAGGCGCTGATCTTTGAAGACGATGTTCGTTTCCAGGCCAATTTCAAACGCC
>CABFOQ010054057.1:3109-19409 GCA_900660455.1 Gephyroberyx darwinii
AAAAGCTAAGGCATCCTTCTCCCAATAGTGGGGTAATCAGGTCAGGAGTCAGGAGAAATGCCTGTGTTTGGAGAGTCTGTCCCTGGGAGAGATGATTGAACTAGACTGTACAATTTTATTCAGCCTCTTGTCCTCCACCGCTGTCGCCAAATGGAACCACACTCACGGAGAATGAAAGCAGTATTAAATTGTGAAAGGGAAATTGTGCTTTTAAAACACAGCTCTTGATTTCTGTGAACACAAGAGGGCTTAGGGAGGGTGGAGGGATGGTGGTGATGGTAATGGGGAGGTAGTGTGTGTGGGGGGCTGGGGGAAAAAAAGAAAATCCTCTGCCTGGAATAAAAAAGACACTATAATAGGCTAGCTGCCTCTTTCATTAGTATACATGGTTGCCACAACATGTATATATTTGCAAGTGATGGTAATCCATCAATTACCACAGGGCTTTCACATCATGATGGTGTTAATACTGTGGGGGGGCGCAGGTTCCTGGGCAGGGAAAAAAAGCTTGTGAGATGCACTGTAGCCAGTGGCTCACCACAACCATTAATATGTGTTGAAAAAAAACGTCCCTAACTGAATCTGCACTCCTTTCCTATCTATCCTCCTCAGACCCCCACACTGGTGGTAAAGAAAAGCCATGAGGAGAATATAAAGTACATAAAAGGCCAGCTTCCAGGGTCAGCATCTCGATTGTTGCTCTTTCTTCTTGTAGATGGTTCAGATGGTTCTGGCCCAAACAGTGATTCTCAGGGTAGTGTGGAGAGTTTACGGAAACACCTGAGGGCAGATGCTTTCACTCAGCAGCAGCTGGAAGCTTTGGACCGGGTCTTTGAACGCCCATCGTACCCTGACGTCTTCCCTACATCGGAGCATATCAAACCCGAACAGGTTAGTAGCACCGCAGCTCTCCACCTCTGCCTTTGTGCACATTCATACACCCTAGTTGCGCATGTGTTACAGTATTAATTTCAATTGAAAAACTCACTTTTGTTGTCACAAGCATCCAAAAAACAAATCAAGAAGGCTAAATAAACAAACCTGTGAAATGGTCAAGCAATATTTTCACTGGATTACAAACCAGCATGTATAATGCTGGAGGGATCACAGGAAAACTCCGACCTAGTATTGATTTTGTGATGAAAAACACATTCCTTGTATCCCCTATAATTGAGAATAACAGTAAGGCAACATAAAATTAATCAATACCTAGATTTTTCTTCATTTTTGCTGTGTTATTCAACTATTGTTTCTTGTTCTTGTTTTTTCTTTCCCAATTCTGTGTCACGTCTTGATGTGTAGAGACTGAAGCAGAGTACAAAGCTGCTTTTATTGTAAAATGTATTTATTAAATGATTATATGAAACCTTCATACTTGTCCACAAATACTACCACTCATTCTTTCTGATATTATAAAACCACACTCACCACCACCTATCCATCATCATTTAAAAAATTAAGAGGCATTTGGAGAACAGCTACCGCCACGACAAAATGACCGCTAGAAACCTTATATGTACCACTTCTTATTAAAATATCTGGGCTTATTACAATGGATAACCTTTATTTACTTTCATTATACTATTAAACAACAAGAGACTATTAATTTCTCCCATGAAACTACAAGTCAGACCCATAAACCAAAAGCAATCGCCTAATTGAGTTCATTTTAATTTCTCTCCAATCGGGGCGAATTACGCAGGTGATAAATCAGTGGGACAGGCCTCACCTCCAGAAGAGGGCCTAATTTGCAGCTAATTACAAAACTGATTTCTACTGGAAGATCAATACCAAAACGAATTGGAAATGACTTGCAATCACAAAGAGCGTCAGAGAGAGTATTAAAAGGCAGAGGGAACAGGGTAGCACTAAAAAAGAGGCCAGTAGAAAGAAAAAAAGGAGGCCAGGAACAGTCCAGAAAAATCAGCTTTAATTTAATGCAATATTAATCAGAGCACTTTCCCTTTCACGGGTCCCTCCATTTTTTTTTCCTCTGGAAAATGTGGCCCTATTAGCCAGTGTCTGGGTTCTGTAGCAGGACATTAAAAACCCATTCTGGAGATGCAAAACTCAATGGATTCACTCCTCCCACACTTCTGCTAGCCATTTGGTCATCCTTTTCAAATCTGTCTTTTCAGTTTTCCCCCTCCTGCCCTTTATCTGCATGATAAAACGTCTGTTCGGCGTCTGAAGCCTTCAAGAATAGAGGAAAACATCCGACATTGTGCCAGCGAACAGTTGTAGCAGACAATTAGAGTTTATCGGTGATAGTGGCAGACAAGAGTGGGGTCACAGGCGTCCCCTGTGGGAGCGCAGCCCACTGAGTCACTCAGACACACACTGGGCTTTGGACAAACATTGTCAACACTGAGACTCCGGAAGTCTCCTCTCATTAAAAAAAACCTGCTAACATCTGCTGTGAGTGTCTTTAGATGATTTACAAAAGAAATGCAATGATAGATGAAAACGTAGCTATTTACGGATGGATATTGAACAACATCAAGAGATTATTTTTATATTGAATAAAATAGTTTCTGAATAACCTGAATAACCTTAAGAGGCAGAAGTGTTATCTTGTGCCAGTTATTTGTAAACGGTAACAAGAAGTGCAAGTTGTACAAGCGATTCTATTCAGTGATAAGAGGCAATGAAATTTAAAGGTGGTTTAGACTCCAAATTAAAAGCAAAAAAAAGTGAATGGTGTCTCTCAAACAGGGCCACATGGTGTGCCTGTAACAAAGCAGAACTGCTTTCTCCCTTGGCTGATCAGGGGTAGGACTGCAGTCAAGCACAAAGGGCCAGCTGACGCCTTGGCTTTTCACTCATCTCAAAATCCCACTTCCTCTCAGACAATACCAAAATACATTCATGATATGCTTGAACTGCCACCCTGCAGCTTGAACACACACAGGCACACACACCCACCCACACAAACACACACACACACACACACATACACATACACACAATGCTCTCATACAAATGTATACGCACATAGGCCTATGTGGAACGTTTAATGGAGGAAGGGAAAGGGAGGATTTCCATCTAGGTATTGTCTGGTTGTGTAATGATTCAACTGTCCTTTTCCCAGGCTAATGAGTACTCGCTCCCTGCCCTGAATTCCGGCCTGGACGAAGTCAAGCCCAGTTTATCCTCTAGCGCCAACCCAGACCTGGGCCCCAGCGTGTCGCAAAGCTACCCTGTAGGTAAGATCAAGTGCCATACAGTACGCCATTACGCTGCCAAGCCACAGCTTCAGCTGAGGGGATTACTGTTTTGAACAATGTAAAAAGCAAAAGGAAAAAAAGAATAAGCATGTTGTGCAATATACCTGGCATTCTCAAGAAATATTTGAAAATAAAAGCAAACCAAAAAAAAGAAAGTAAGTGTGAAGATTTTTTTAATACCTCTCGACTCTGAGCTGAAAAAGTGGTACACCGATGTGGTAAACGTTGTAATGTTAGCAGCTGTCTTCCATCTCGTTTTTGCTGAGCAAGCAGGGTGATAAGAGAGGGGCGACCAAGCTGTTCAGTCACTGCTGGACAAGGACCTTTAGTGTCAGCACATCAGAACTATGACTGTGTATCAGAGCAAGGTCTTGCAAAGCCACTAGGAGTGACTGCTTGTTTCTTCCCGCGCTGTTGTGTTGCACTTGTGATTTGTTCGCTGGGGAGTCTTGTGAGACTGAGCAGTTTGTGTGTGTGCTTTCTAAAACCACAAGTAATATGCATTGGTAAATACTCTCTGGCATTTCTGCCACCTAACTCTAATACTATGATCATTTTTTTTCTTCCTCCTCTCTCTCTCTCTCTCTCTCTCTCTCTCTCTCCCTCTCTCATCTTCTCCTCTCCTTGTCACAGTTAATGACTGCCTGGCTAATTGAAATATTGTTTCATTGTTGCCATGTTATTACCAAGAAGAAGGTTAAGTTTACTGAAAGTTTACGATTACTGTCGGGGCCTGAGATTAATATACAGAGCTTTTATTAAAATTCATATAATTATGCAGCAGCCATCAAAGGCAACGAGTTCTGCATGGGGGAGGACAGGGTGATTGAAAATTGCAGCAGCCCCCTTCTCAAATGATAGCCAAGCAGTCTTATGAGAAAAGAAAGGACCCTTTTCTCATTAATATGTGGGAGGTAGATTTCCCCTGTAAGGCAGGCCTCGTGAGAAGAAAGGTGTGTGTTTGTCCTTTGTGCACTGATGGCCCTATGAAAGCAGGCCTAGTTCTACTAGTTGACTGCAGGCAGGTGGCTTTGTTTGCACCTGGGATGTTTTAGATGGTGTATGTCTCTGCAGAGAGGGCAACTGAAGGCTTGCCTTAGTGGTTTAATATACTGAATACAGGTACAAAGTGAAATGTAAAAGAAAAAAGGTGTAAATATAAATATATATATATAGTATATCAATGTGGCACATTTACACATGAAATCTATATTACTTGTACAGCTTGCTTTTGTATTACGAGTTTTAATTTGTTCCCTATCCTACTCCATGCCCTTTCTCATAGTACATTTCACTGGAGACAGAGGAATAAACTATAGCAGAGGTCAAACTAATGGAACAAATAGCGCTTTGACTTCCAGTTGGTAATTAGTATTTGGTTAGTGGCTCCTTTGCTTGGTTTTCCCTCAGTGGCTGTGTGGATAATAGGTGATATTCAGGTGTGTGGTCTCTCTAATGGCTGAGTATTACAGTTTACTTGCCAGCGATAAGCCTACCAGAGGAATTTTAAGCCATGCAAAAAGTAGTAAATTATCTACAGCATTTAGGCTGCGATCCAATTTCAAATTAATTGTGTCTTTACGGGGGAAAGAACTGGAGATTATGTTCATCCTTAAAATGTTTTCTAGCACCAATTAAAATGCCTGCAGTTATTGATCTTGTTGATTTTATGTCCTGGAATTTGCATAATCTATTAAAAATGAATGATTCATGAAGTGCTCATTGCCAGAGATCGGGATTCTCAGTGAACTGAAAGGCTTGAGAGATAGAAATCTTTTGTGTCCTCTGCTTATCCTATTAGGGCTCAAAAGTACCTGCAAAGCAGGCTCAAATAAGAAAGGGATTTAAGGGCATTGTGCACATCATCGAAATTCAGAGGCAAGAAGCCACTTCCATTAAAACACTTTTTTTCTCTCCCTCTTCTCCACATTAATGGTGTATTACCTACTAAATAGTCCCTCTTACCCCATAAAAACACCAAAGGGTTCCATGAATATGTGGATAGGACAATTGCATATTGTGAGGTAATTTCTATTGTTGATATGGGAAGTAATTTCTTTGATGAATTCCCTTCGAGAGATGGATTTCATCTCAAGTGCTTCTTATTCTTGTTCATTGAAACTGCTTAAAATTCAAATAGTGTGAGCCATGGGTGAATTTATGAATAGTAGAAGGAGGGGCTCAGAACTTTTTGTGTATTTTGAAAAATAAATGGAGAGATGGCTTCGATACGGCCAATTGTCCACTATTTCTATAGTGAGTTTCTGTATTTCCTGAAATTACTCAGCCCACCTCTGTTTTCTTGATGGTGCTTCAGACTTAGAGTCATCCTTAAACGCTGAGCCAATTCCCTTGAGCATTCAATGGGAGTTTTACACATCTGTATGGAGTGACTGCATATTGAAGACTCTTTAAATTCCCTGCTGGGCCTGTTAATGGGAGTCTCCAAGGGCTTAGAGTCCCTGTGTCAATGATACTTTTTCTCTTCGAGGGCCGTAAGCAGCTGCTTCTGTAGAGTCACTTGGTCATTATCCCTCCCTAACATTCATTAGAAACAAAAGTTTGGCCAGCGAAGACCGCCGTCCAAACTTAAGATTCAATTAAGGGAATGGAGTGAGCACTCTCAGTGTGAACTACACAGAAAGCACCAAGACCTGCTGTTGTCCAGTGAGCAGCGAGCAACGATCAGACAGTGAACCTGCCGTCAGTGATGTGTGGCCTAATGACAAACCACTTGCCTCTCTTCCCACAGGGGAAACATAGGCCTAGGCTCCGAAATTAATGCTTATTTCGTCTTCACAAAAGCAAACTAACCTTTGAGCACACATTTGATAATGAATGACTTTCAGCTGGTGTTTGGGGAATTAAAGCAATTTGGCTCTCCAAACATTCTTTACTTAGTTGTAATTAATTAGGGTGCAGAGATTTTTGGCTTGTGATAAATTGCTCCATTCTCCATATAGCCTAGAAAATGGAGGTCAAAGATTTTTGGTTGTTGTTGTAGCAAACATGAAGGTGTCCCTGTCATGCTAAATTTAATACTCTTGCAAGCAAAAGAGTCATTCACAAATGACTTTGTTCCTGTGCCAAATAAAAAGAAGGTCACCCGGATTTTCTGTTTGTGTTTTAAGAAACTGAGCTGATGTAAATGCAAGGACCATACATTATGTTTCTTGTCACGTTGTTATGGGTTGAGATAAAACTCATGAATCTTTGTCTTTCAACAATCAAGTGTTGACAGGAGGTAAAATGGTTTTAGCTATATGATGCTCCTGTCACTCTATGCAGTTCAAATCTAGGAAAGTACCAGCAGTGAGTCCCTCAGGTACTTTATGCTGCATGAAGTTGTTTTTACATTTTATTTGTCAAAGGCCAGCAGTAGTCCAAGTAGTCTCAAACAATCCAGCTTTTTGTTTTTTTTCTAAAAATCCAATATTTCAAGGCAAATCAAAACAGTACTGTATTCCTAACTCAATAGGGCCTGTTACAAGCTACTTCTCAAATTAAGACAGAAATCAACAGGCTTTTGTAACAGCAAACCAAAAAATCTTTGAATTGATTTGTGCAAGGAGGGAAAAGAGGGCAATGGAAAATAAATAGCTTGATTTGCTGGCGTTCAATCTAAGGGGACTGTCAGTGGAAGCAGACAATATATCTTTTAATGAGAATCTGGACACACATCTCTGTTGTAAAACAACAATGGCTAGGAAGCAGCTAATGAGGCTATCATTGCTGTACAGAGAGTTCTCCCAACCGGCGCCTCTCTGAAAGAGGGCTTTAAAGGGGACATAAAGCAACAGTCACAGAGCAGTTGGCAATCATTGCCAACTGTATCTTGGAATATACAAAAACATGATTCAACAGGGTGATTATCACAGTCAGGCCAACAAATACTGTAAAAAAGAGTTACGCTGATGAAAATACTCATCATACATAGATTTGTGGTTATTTACACAGTATTTATTAGCAATGATTTATGATTGAGTAATACAGTACAACCCTTGAGAAAATCTTGCTCTAAAATCACCAGTCAAAGAAATAATCAGCCGATCTGTATATGTATGTTACAGTGCCCAGGCCTTCATATAATGTATATTTGCAGCTTATCGTGACCGTTCATGCTTTTACGAACTGACTGAAATACATGTAGTGATTTTCACTTTTTGTCCAAACCTCAAAGTCAAAAATTGCAATATCCGAAAATGGATGACCAAAAACGAATTCTATTGTCTCTTTTTCAGGTGAGGATAAGGAATGATGTATCCAGCAAGGTTATTATAACTAATACTATAACAAAAACTAGGTGTGAAAAACATTGTCATAAACTGGCATATAAATAAAAACAAGACTTTGTGTGTTGACTTAACTAAAACAAAATAAAAATATACATGAAATGTTTTAGTTTTTGGCGGTTTGTTTATATGCAGGATAAAAAAAGAGAATGAATTTTGGGCAGAGATTTTGGCTATTTTTGCTGAATGAAAACTACACCATGAAATGTGTAGACTGACTTGTTGCCCCCATCAGCTCCTCTTGCCCTCAGAGGAAGCACCAGAATCGCCATCGCCATCTGCACAGCTCATGTCGAAATCTGAGACGTCAGATTCCCATTTGGGATTATTTTCAGTTAAATAGTCTGAATTCAGATCTGATACTGCATTTCATTTGTGTAGCATGAAACCAAGTGGTCCCAACTTTAAAGTGCAAATACGTTTAAAAAATAATGTATGATTTATTACACAATACCTGTTTTGAACTTTATACCTTTATACCTGGCATTATACCTTTAAAAAATACCACGCCTACCAATAATACACAAAAAAATAGACTGAAACTAAAACAAAACAAAAAGTAGTAGAGTAGTAGTAGTAGAGTATAACATTTGTAAAAAATTAAAATGAAAAAAATAAAATAAACAAAACAAAATAACAACAATTATTAAAATGAAGTTGAAACAAAAATTTAAACTATAAAAAAATAACAACTAATGAAATCTAAAACTATCATAACCCAGTCTCCAGTGTGGTGGATAGGGTTAAAGTGAGGTTAGGGTTAAGCAACTTTCTAGGTGAAACATATGTTTCTGGCTTTGCACCTTAGCCATATTTTGAAGGATGTAACAACCAGCGCTTGTGGCCCTTATGCTAGTTCATCTGTTTGAAGAGACCAGGAATGATGTGGTAACCAATTAATCGAGAGATAAAATATTTGCATTACAATACAGTATTTAGCTTTTTTAACATTCAAGAAAGCATTGTCTTCTGGAGCTGCTGCCGTAGTAATGAAGAAAATATTGGCTAAATGCATGATGGGACACTACGATGGCTACCACTACACACAGACACACACACAGATACACAGACACACAAAATCCCCTCCAATCCTGATGGACCCCCCACCTACAGTACTCCCACAGCTCCCTTTGACTTATGTGCACTGGCTTGTGGCTAACTAATTCTTGTTATAAATGAAAGGTCCGGCATGACCTCACTCTTCTCTCTAAAGACAGCAGCCCTTCAGTCTAAGCACTTTAACCAAAAGACACATCCCTCCAGCCCTTACACTATACTGTGTTCAATGCTGAGACGTTCAAATAATAGAAAGCACATAAAGTTTTAATTGTTCCATGTGTCACTATTGCTGTTGATGAACACAGATGTTCATCATTTTTTCCGTATATTTTATTACCCTGTTTATGTGTGTGTTTGTACGTGTGTGTGTGTTTGTACGTGTCTGTGTATACATTGCCCACATGTGCTCCTGTGTCTCATATTGTGTCGATGTGTATTGCTCCTCCATCCCGACAGAAACCTTCATCCATCCATCCTCACTCTGCATTAAGCAAGAGACATACATATGAGGCTTCCATGGCTCCTTTCACCCCCCCCTTCCCTCCCTGGCAGGCCTGGGCCTTGTAGACGTTCAACCCTGCCACCCTGCCTTTTCATTAGAGGCACCAGTCATTTCATACCCTGGCCCCCCATGGCCCCCACTACAGCCAGTATGCTTGCCAGCCTGTTCTAGCAGGTACTTCAATACCCAAAGGGATCTTTCCTTCCCCCTCCATTACACAAATACATTGCCAGTGATACTGCACATGAAGCAATTGGATTTTTAAGTCGATAGCTGAATTTGCCTGTAATTTCTGCACTCATTAGCAATACTAATTGACAGAAGGATTCATTTTTCAATATTTGGAATGAAAAAAATATTTTGCACTTACAGTGCAAAAAAAGTACAGTAAATCCACAAAGTGGATTTTTTTTAGGTATGTGCAATGAGTATCATCTATCTTTCTTTGCATATCCCACTTAACTGTGTCGGGAATTGAATCCACTACCCCAACCTTCACACCCTTACTCTCCACCGAACTGTTTCTATTTCAAAGCCTCTTGTTTCGTTAGATCCGTAGAATATCATACAAAATTACAGTGCATTACTCATAATTATAACTATGAATTTGATATGAGAACACTCTCAGAGTACAGATTCAGCCATTTGCAGAATCCCCACAACCAGGTACTAGTTCAATGTCTTGTTCATTGGCTGTTCTGGGGACCTCAAACTGTGACCTTACAGTCATGGGACATTCGGTCAAACCGTCCTGCTGCTTCTAATCACTCACAGTTTTCCATAAAGGCACCAAAAAGGGCACAAAATAATTTTTGGGTGGTTACTCATCTTAAGAAAATGTCCTTTGATTAGTTGAAAATTGGTTTTTCTTCACAGTATGACTGGAGATTCTTTGTTTATAATGCTGAAAACAGTTCCTCATTAAAGCTCCAATAGGAGATGATTTTCCCTCTGAATGCAAGTGGCCCTCACTGCTGACAATGTGGCAGGGGCCTCTTCCACCCCAGCCCTGGCCAGACTGGGGCTACGTGCGGTAGTCCAAGGGAGGACACCCAACCGTCACTCCCAATTACAGAGCTGAATACGGTGCATCTGAGTAACGTTCTGTATAGGGGCCAGTGTGTTTGGTCTTTACAGCCACACTCTGCACCAGCTAATGGGAAAGAGAGGAGGCTTATGGAGTTCAGCAAAGGGTGCTATATTTAGACACGTTTGAATGGTGTAATGAGGAGACATACTTATGGGACTAAAGTTCAGTTGTTTTCCTGCAGTTGTTTCCAGTTTAGTAATAGAAGAGGCAGATTGATACTCTCTGGTGTTTAGATATATAGGGATAGGGAGTTATTATTGTAATTCAACAAGACTGACTGGTGGTGGTAAGTCATGACATACACAATATGTTGCATATGGATGTCCATCAAAAGTGGTGCGTTGGCAGTATTGTATATTGTGCAGTATTGTGGTTGTGCGTTTCAACATTGAACGCTACAAATATTGTTCATGTATTTTATTTTGTCTCTCCAGGTCGGGATATGGCCAACACAACCTTACCTGGGTATCCCCCTCACGTCCCCCCTACAGGCCAGGGCAGCTACCCAACTTCCACACTCGCTGGAATGGTTCCTGGTAAGTGAGACAAGACTTCATAGGTTCATATCGTCATTAGGTTATATTTAACAGATGCCCTCAAAAGGAACAAATGTAGTAGCCAAGAAGCCGAGTGAAAAAACCAAAGCACCAAATTACACTGGAAACCAATGAATATTGACCTGTAGGGTATAAGGCACATACATCTCTACATTCCCTCTCTGTGTATGATTGGATTAGACAGGCTGAATAAGTGATCAGAGACAGGGGAGAGGACAGTTGCTCTCATCGCCATCCCTTCCTTCCTACCTTCCTCCCTCCCTTATTGGCTCATTATCTCCCTGCGTGGCTGTTCTCACCGGCCGTCGATAAACAGCACTCCCAGTCGCCCCAGCCCTCCCCAGCCTCTGAGCTCCAGAGCATATCCCTTTCCCCCTCTACTTAACCTGCAGTTCAGGTTCACAGCAAGCAGTTAAGGGTCAAAAGGCAGAGGCATGGGAGCCCAGTAAATAGTCAAATCGCTGTCTCTCTGAGGAGGTCGGGCTAGTTCACTACCATACAGGGTGAGATGCATTTTTGATGTTTGGTGCTCCTTGAGCCACTACCACTATCACCATACATCCACCGTCAGCACTACACCACGGCCGGCATTTAGTTTGATGTGATTAACCCACATGGAAAGGGAAACCAATCAAGGGCACAGCTGTGTTAGCATATCATTAACCAATCACATGACGCATCAAAGGACCCGGGTATTCCCCTTTTCTCCTGGATGCAGTGCAGTGCACAGCTTTTTTGTTGTTTTTCATATTGCTTCAGTTTGGCAAAACACTGGACAATACAGACACTTGATATTTGTATACTCCTACAAATAGTACAATGCAGCTGCTATCGCTAAAAGCTGTAGCATTCTAGTTGCAATGCAATTTCTATTTACCTTTTTTTTTTCTTTTGGATTTGACTTATGAAATTCTAACACAATTCTTGGCGAGATCATGTGTGTGACAAGACGTTAAGTCAAACATGCTTTTATTTTCCATTTGTTCTCATGTGGCACAGAGCAAAAGATGAGGGCCTTAATCCCATGGCTAGTGGTTTTGTGTTATAACCCATTCATCCAACACGCAACCACTAAGATTTAGTGACAGGCGCAAAACACTGTTAAAGCAAAGCCATTTCTCACCAGCTTCATATAAAATCTAGCCTTTATTGTCTCATAAAAGAAAGAAACGTGTTGAACCAACAGCAATGCTCATTGACATGGTCTAAGTTCTTGTGCCATGAAATTCTGGCATACAAAACACTAGACCTCAGAGTGGAGGGGTTCAAATTGAAGACGTTAAAAGTCTTCCAAGAACGGCTGCAAGATTTATTGCACCATATCAAAAATGTATGCATGAAACTGTTTAATACTACTCGGTATTTATTAGACTGGTTTGGAATATACTGGAGGATGAAGAATGGGTAGATATCCATAAATGGGACAGGGAAAGCTGCCTTCAGTGTCACATCCTGTATTGTTCAGTGTTGCATAACTTAAGTGAAATGAAAAAGAAATAAATTACTTGCTTGACTGGTCTCACATAGATGACTATCATTTTCCCCTCAAATTGCATCCTGTTTGAATGAAGAGAAATGACTGCATGTGAAAAGGTAATGGTTTGACGTATTGAAATGATAATTGATTTGTTGTTTTGTTTTTCAGGGAGCGAGTTTTCGGGGAATCCCTACAGTCATCCACAGTACACAACCTACAATGAAGCTTGGCGATTCAGCAACCCAGCATTACTAAGTGAGTATAAGTGAAAGTAGGATGAGTTTCTTTGAACATTTTAGAATTAGAGTAAATTCAAGTGAAATAGCTATTAATTGTGGAATAATTTGTAAGCCAACACCATAATAATAATAATACTAATAATAGTATTATAATAATAATAATATAAAAATCTTTGGATTAGCTTTGGCCATAGCATAATAATTTCATATTTTAGTAAATATTGTGTTTGATGTTGTTTCAAATGGCTCGTTCTTCTGTTAACTTTCAGGTTCCCCTTATTATTATAGTGCCGCATCGAGAGGCTCCGCCCCTCCCACTGCTGCCACTGCCTATGACCGTCACTAGTTACCATGGAAACCAAATCAACCTGCAGGACCATGGCCTCAGCCTCCATATTGCCCCGGTGTGAACAGCATGGTCCACTGGACACTGGGCAACTGCGCATAAAATGTTCCCAACTCACACAATGAAAAACTAATGGTTTCGGGATTCCAGACGACTTCTCTCCTCACAGTTTTGGACATTCAAAGTCAAACTCCAACTCTTCAAAACTACAAGACTCCCAAGACTCACTATATTATCAGAGACATTGGAACATTCTATACACATTAATATGGTGGCAACTGCAGTGGTAACAAAAAAAAGAAAAAAGAAAAAGAAAGAAAACAAAGTATCAAAATAACCAGACATTTATTTTCCCCTGTAGCAGCGTCACAATTTCATCCCATCAAGGGTCAATACTGTACATTCCTTTTCTTGGCGGATCTCAGCAAGGAAGCTGTCCTGAGCTTAAAGTGTAGCAGCCTTTTCTTTCTCATTTGTCTCCCATTCCACTCAAATGGCAGCGCAATAAGATCCATGCAGAGGAGATTAGCAGCAACACGGGGCTGTGGTAAAGTTGTTTTATCCATTCAAACATACAGTCACTAGTAACCAACCAAACATTAAGCATGAATAAATCAATTGCTTTGATGCCATGAGAAGATTAGGACACGTTCTCTGTGATACACAATCAAGATGTAAAAATGAAAATGAAATAAATGAAATGAAATAAAGAAACACCAATTTGAAAATAGAGGGAACCATGACACTATATTATCATGGTCCTCTATTTGCAAGATTTCAAGAATCTAGTAGATATATTCTTAAAATAATTTTTTATTTCATTTTTATAATTCGTATGACGTCTTACTAAACTGCAGACTGCTTGACTAGTGTTTTACTATTTCTTATTTGTCAGGATACAAGAGATCATCAGGCAAAATCGTTTTTGTTAATTTTGCACTATTTTGGAGGTTTGCAACACTGGAGTGTTATTATGCAGATTATGATGATGCATATTTGCTTTACAGCATATCATGAAACTAACCACAAGTCAACAATACTTCTTGGTCTGAAAAGGCACTTAGAGCTTCAGATGCCGTTGTTCATTTTTCTCATGTACCTGTAATCCAATATTTCACCTAACCCTTGGAGTTTCATCATGTCACTGCCTTGACGTGCACTATTCTCATACAGTATATTGACCATATGGACCTTACGTTTTAAGTTGACTTAAGTCTTTGGCATTTAACCACAGAAAAGGATACACAGCGATCCCAATTCAAACCAATATCATCATTTGTCTAGTTTGATGATTTCAGTGTCCAGCCTCTGATTTGACGATTATGGCAAGTCCAAAAATGAAAGAGCAAAGAGTTCAACAAAAAGCAGGGCAATGATTTCAGCTAAATGCCTTAAACATGTTTTCCTCCGCTGTTTTATCAGCTTCCTTGCATGTTTTAGGCCAAGACATTGTGTAATTTGTTTGAAATTGCATCAATCTGGAATGATGGTTTTTTCATCTTTCACACCATAACTGTCAAGTGAATGTATTTGCATTTGCCAAAGACTTAGTTCTTGTTAATGTTTATTTACAGCCCGCCTATATGCATCATGAGAGCAGTATTATTAGAAAAACACAGATTGTTCATGATGAAAGTAAATGTATAAATTCTATGCAGTGCAGAGATGGTCATCATATGCATATTCAGCTGTAAACCTAAAGGTAGGTGGACTTTATTTAAATATTATGTTATTTACAAATTGTTCATTTGTAGAATAATTTTTGTGTGTGACGTGAAGACACTTCTCTGTAAATACAGTAAAAAATGTCATTCTTGTTCATCGGTATTATCACTTTCATTATACTGGTCTCACTTGTACAATAATAAAAGTGTCTGAAATCTTTTACGCAAAGGGGCTGCATGGTGTTTCTGATTCTGTCAATTAGTTTTAAGTTGTAACACCAAGACTTTAACGACTTCAACATGGAGGCATACCAGAATGAACTCATGGGTGAGTACTAGCATTACACATCTAAAGGTCCAGAGAGAGAATGGATTTGTCCAAACATCGCGGTGGGCCTCCCCTTGCTGTAAAGATGAGTGTCACGTCTTAAACCTTACAGCCACCTGCTATCACACTTTGCTCCTGTTTGGTCTCCGTTATCTGATGAAAAACGTTACAGTGCGCTGTATCATAATTCAATTCAACTAGCACTATAATGATGATCAAGCATACATATAAGGTGTATGAATTGTGTTTGCGATGACAAATTACTCGGCCTTGCTTACTGATTGCTGATGTCTAAACAAAGGCTGTTGAAATAAACAATATGCTATAATGAATTCAGGCATTTAATGAGAATGTTTTGAGATAAATGTATTTACTTTTTCAGGTATAAAGATCACATAGTACACGGGAGGGCTACAGTGAGAATGCCTCTGAATGTTTTCTCCATGATTTGGATCACTGAGCAGCACATAAAGTGTTTAACCTCTCCACGTTTTGTAAAGCTGAATTAATTTTTCTAGCAGTGTGCCTGAATTCAATTTGTGCTAAGTTGCAGAGAGAGATTTATGCATGAAATCCCTCTTAGAGCTTATTTTCACTCTTTTTCCTCTATAATCCCTCCACCACTGCCGCTCTGTATGACTTAGTTACATCATTATTGATTTACAACAAGTGGACACTGTCCTGATTAACAGCGTATGATTTGCAAAGGATTTTGGTTGCGTACATGATAATGTAGGTATGTACATTTTGAATGTTGTCAGATGGTTTGACTTCATTGGGTGGGGAATGTATAATACAGTAGTTATGATCTTCAATCAATAATTGCAGCCCATGTTTTAGCCCAAATCCCATTCTCAATAGTATGTTGCATATATACAGATTAATGGCTAGAACAGTGACTTGACTTTACTCGTTACTTGCCCAGGCTCTTGCCCAGTACACAACTGCAGCAATTATATCATATTTAATGAAACCTATTATGGGTAATGAGCAAATTCTATCACCCTCTAAAATTTCCACCTGAATCATCCAGATTTCAATTTCTTCCAGAGAAGAAAATATTTGGTTCTAAAATGTACTGAGTGAAACCGGTGAGTTTGGTGCTCTCTGATCCTTCTCAGTCCACGAGGAGACCCTTTCGCTTTGTAATTCAATTTCTCTGCCTGTTGTTTATTTCATAGCTCCCCTGTGAAGCATCAAAAGCTGATGTTCTGTCAGCCCCTAACTGTCGTATATGTTTGTCATTCACAGCCCTTGTTAAAGGAAGGGGAAAAAAAACTTGACTCTTTCCTTTCCCCAGCTGAGAATTCCCAGTAGTAAAATTATTCTATTTAGATGGAAACTTTTTTGTCACTCTCCTGTCTAAATTGGCATATCTGGCTCTCTCGCAGAAACCAATAAACTGTGAACCTGGATGCATCTGTCAATCAAGCTCATCTTTGCTGCAGCATGCCAGATGACAACAACATCCAGTGGAAAAAAGTATATATATATATATATATATATATATATAAGAGTG
>CABFOQ010054057.1:21402-34370 GCA_900660455.1 Gephyroberyx darwinii
CACGTCTCCGCCCCCTCCCCTACCCAACACCCAGTCACTGTCAGGCCAAACACATGATGAATTGCCCTGTCAACAGAATTCATTCAGGGACCAATTAATTCAGCAGAAATGAACTAGAGCCATCAGTCGCTGAAAAACTCAAAGAGAGCAAAGTAGACCCACTTTGGAAAACGAGGAAGTGAGGGAGAGAGAGAGGGAGAGGGTGAGATAGGTTGGAGAGTATAGTGTAGACGAGAGGGCAAGTGGAAGAGAGGGAGAGCGCAAAAGAGAGAGGGAGAAAGAAAGGCAGAGGGAGAGAGCGTGGTGGAAGTTAGTCTGACAGAAATTGGTCATTTAATGCTTTAGCGCACTGGAGACAGCCCCTGTCATAGACGAAGGCATGGCAGGGGCTCCCCTGGTATTTTATTTATTAATTATCCTATGCAGCGAGGGGCCTTTAACTGTCTCAGTCCAGCCCCATCAGCCCGACTCCCTGTCATTTTCTCTCCACAAACAGATCCTTTAACACCGTGCTCCAGGTTAATGGAGACAAAGCCAATATCCAACCAACCTTGCCGTTTCCCCCAAATACAGTATTCATCTGTACTTTATCCAGGTAATTATGTCTCAGACGATCTCCTGAATATGTCGTTGGGATGCTAATAAACCACTTTAGAGCTAGCGTGCCAAACACATCTGACCTTTTCAACTCAGTGCTTCATGGTGGCTACGCCTCCTCAGGAGGGCAGCAATTATTTGCACCTTATTGGGAACTGCATGTCACTGGGAATAAACACAGTCACACATATTTTAATGATGGTTGCATATACTCTGTAGGTAAAAACTAATACAAAATCATGTTTTTATCCCGCAGATGTGCACAGATATAACAACCATGGCTTCAGCATGACCAATTCATAATGTATAGGCTATGTAAAGACAATATGTGTGGAAAACATGTATTTTGAATGAGCCATATAATCTATTCAAATTCATAATTCAGCTTTGACACACCGCTGAACATGTATCAGGAGTCCATGTGAAATCTTTGTTGACAAAAGAAATGCTTTGCCAAGTAACTACCTGTCAGGGGGCCATTTTATTCATATAATTCAGATACTTGTCACCTCTCACATTCCATCTCAGTTTCAGTAACAGTGTCAACAAAATTCAACAGAACAGTGCTTGCCAGAAGCTGTTTTGCTGGCGGTGACAAATTAGCGCTGTGAAGGGCGATATCAACACCAGCTAATTAAGGTGTCGTGTGATTTTGGGCTCCAGATCAAGAATCTGCTGATTCATCCCACGGGTGATTATGATGTCCATATGGTCAACGTACAGAGAGCTACACTGGGAAACACTATCGGCCCGCTGCGGCGCTGGCGTTGCCAAAAGTTTGATCTTGTCTTTTGTGGCGGTGTTGGGTGGTGTTCATCAAGGCTCTGAATTATTAACAGCATCTTTTCTTTAAGCCCAGGATCCTCTAGTGGAAAACACGGGATGGGGGGCAGCTGGGAGGCTGCCTCGGTCTGGCTGCCACTCTTCTCTGACATCAGGAAGTGAAATTCAACTCTGTTTCCACTGGGGTGTCGTCAGGATGAATTCATTGATGGGGCAGTGCACCTTGGATGCCCCCTTGCTAGTGTCACTTGGTTTCATCTGTAATGCAAAGGTGATTTAATAGTTGGTCTTTGACTGGTGTTGGTGTCCGATACTTTCAAGGTTAAGTAACACCAAATGTATATCTTGTTCCTGAAAGACTATGAAGGGTGCAAACAAAGTTACTTTTCTGTTGTGGCCAAACGATGAGACATAACACTGGGTTCTATCAGACCCACAACTCTTTTCCTTTCTCTCCTTCTCGTTCCTCTCAATTCATTTGTGTAAGGCCCTTTTACTGTAGTGCTAAGCACAAATACACTTAATAGACAACACTGGCATACAACCCAACTGAACTTGACAAATGTAATGGAAAAGCTAACAGAGAAGAAAGAGGTGCTTAGGCCAACTGTCACAGGTAAAGTGCTTTCCTGATTTCTGTTTACTCACCATGCTTGAAACCTGACTTGTTTTCCTGCAGCTTGCTGAAGAAATTGTGTCTGGGAGTCAGCTGGTTGTTGGCACATGTCTCTTAAATCAACTAATATGCACATACAGCATCAATTTTGAGATGTTGCAAATAACCAGGTGCATCTTGTGTGATTATAATCACATGATCAACTGAAGGACTCTGAAGTGTTTTTCCCATTTCACATGTTCAATTCACTTGATTAGTTCCACATGCTTTGTATTTCACCATGATAAAGACTGTTAGATTCAGCTAATGGTCTCTCACTGTGGGACAGCTTATTAAGAGAAAAAGGTAACTTCTTGGTGTACCATGTTTTAAGCAGAACAAAACCCACTCTGCTTCTCTAAGGACTCCCATGGTGGAACTGTAATATACAGTGCATGGTAAAATGCAGATCTCACGATGCAGAAGACGTATATTCTCCCAGTTTAAAGTGCAAGGAGCAGAAGAGTAGAAGGGAGGGAGAGAAACCTACAGAAAGAAGCTGCATGTGAACAGAGAAGAGATGTGCTGTAGAATATAATTAATTAAATGAGACTAATTAGGAACATGAGAGCAGGTGCCAGGCTATGAGCTGACAGGGAAGACAGCAAGACAACATGCCAGCACGGAAAAGAAGAGTACACATGCATGCACACATGCGAGTGCACGCACAGACACATACGCGAGCGCACACGACGCGCACACACACATACACACGCATGCACATGCACACAGCTCCAGTTATGGGGGTGTATTGTGACAGGCACGGGGACAAAACAACTTTCTGCGTTTTGTCATGTGAAACCCCGTAGGAATACTCATGACAGGAAGCGGAGACCCAGGCACCGTGGGGGTCTCCTGCCTTTGTCTCACACACATTTCGCTTTATTATTTTTTCTGCTATGGTGGAAGGAAGTTTGCACAAGCCAAAGATTTCTCTCCCCTAATTATTTCTGCACTTGCTCTAGATGCTGCGTAAACTCAGAGACTTCTTTTCCTCCCCTCAGACCTCTTAAAATGGTCCTCATTATAGCCTGTTTGACCAACCTACATTTAGAGTGATGAAGTTAAATTTGATCATTCAGACACCGATTGGGAAAAGTTTACATTCTGTGTAGGAATAAATACACTGAACTGTACCACCTGCCATCATTTGTATTGATAAAATGAAAGGTTTCTAGGTTTCTTTGGCTGATCAAAATAAATATGCCACAAAGGATGTTGTGAGTTTGCATCAATAAATGAATTGTAAATCAATAGTGGTGAATACATTTTGGAATTAGATTAGATTAGAATTAGATTAGTTTTGGAATTAGATTAGTTTACAACTAAATTGCACAAAATTAACAAAGACGAGTGGTGCTGGCTGGAAAGATTATACAGTACTACTATATAGCAAATTGTCAGGCATTCAGCATTGGCCACTTTCCCCACTGTAACCACCAATGTGGCTGTTTTCTTCTCAATACAGCAACCACTGTTCTCTATCAGAGGAAGGAGCTAAAAATAGGTCAACAAGTCATCACCATGCAGAAATGAAATGGGTTTATAGACACACTCACCGCCCGGTCTTGATGATGAGGTACTTCTTTGCACATTTCCCCAAATAAAAATGTCACATGTCCCACCCGCTAACAACAACCCATGCCTGTGTACTGCTTGTGGCGCCTCTGACCCAACGTATTTTCAGCTTTATGGAGTGTGTTAGCTTCTGCACTGTAGTTCAGAAAGAAGCCACACAGAGACACTTCCAGTGGAATGTGGGCCAATTAACCCTATTCTGAAACTTGCCATGAAAAGACGGTCCACTCCTTTCAAATGAAGGGGCACCAGCCTATTTCATCACAATTTACCCAATTACAAGTTACAAACATGGCATGTGATGAAAATAATGAGGCCTGATGTCACTTAGCCTGAAGCTGTATGCGAAATGGTAAAGCGTCAAATGTGCACTGCAACCTCCTCTCAAAGCAAAATGTCCTCTTGTTGGTTTGACCAGTCCAAAACCAATCTCACTGACGGACTGATTTTGTCCATTGGAGACAAAGTGTTCACAATGTATTAACAGGATTGAATAAATCAACCATAGTTTCGTAAGACATTCTTGTGAATTGGGGAAACAATATGTATCCAAGTTTATTAAAAGGACAAATTCTTTCATTTTCATATTAGAGTTAATCATAGCATGAAAAGAAGCTTTTTAGCTTGAGTGAAACTAGGGGAAAACACCCATTTTGATCTAATTGAAGAAAGACTCCAACAGGAAGAAGTAGATGAAGCCTGGAACATATCTGGTGTCAATCACAAGCAAACACCAAGGATCTATACCTAACTTTCTTCCAGAAAACACACAAGACAACAGCGTTTAGAGGGCTGCAAGGGCCTGCAGCCAAGACTCTGCCAAGCGGACAGCTCAATATCTAGCCTTAGCGCGGCTTGTCAATGCAACCCCAAACTCAAGACAGAGAGAGATGGGGGGTGGGTGTGGGGAAGGCTTTTTTAATTATCTGTGGTTGGGTCGGACTGTGCATCATCATTAGAGAGACTAAATAGCAGTGGTCACTGACTCAGGTAGTGGTAAACGGCACAATTAACAGGCTGAGGAGGGAGAACTGTATTCAATTTGAAAGCCTTCTCTCCTAATCCATCTCCAGTGATCAGCAGTGCTGCTGAGCTACGCCCTTTTACATTCAATTACATTAATCAGGTTATTACCCAGCAAAAAGTCAACATTTTAATCAAGAACTGGCAAAGTAGGGCAGGACATTATACTGAGACAGGGCTAAGTGACAGTCAGAAGGGGGGAGTGATGATATTCTACTGAACATAATCTTTTACTCATGGCAAATGGAACGTTATGGAGATGGAGGAGCATGTGAGTGCTAGATGCATAGATTTTGATTTTCATCAGATTTTAAGACATTCTATTTCTACCTGTATTTAAAAATAATGGCATTGAAAATAACAGAATATATCCCAGATTATTTCTGCGTTTGCTACAACCCTGACTTAATCTCATCTGTTAGCGGCAGCCTCGTGAATGTGTACAGCACAGAACAAGAATTCAGGTAACGTATTTCTTTTTCACCTCTAGGCGGTTGCTTCTGCAAATCCTCTTGGAGATAATCCTTGCAGGGGTGTTGTAACCACAGCAGGTGTGCAATAAATGTAAAAACACAGCTGCAGGGTTCACATCCCAAGAACTGTCCTGTTACTCTGAAATCCTTTGACACCCTCTTCATGGAAACTCTGGAAATACATTCTCTAACACAAGCCATTATTCTCTTATTCTCATATGGATGGAAGCAACTTGTCCAAATGTATACAGCACGATGGTGATGTAGGAGATCATTTAATTCACAGCAGAAAAAAGCCAATTTATATGAATATGTGCTTACTTCACAACCAGTTCAAGTTGACTTTGCTGACTGATTGCTGACTGCACACACAAAGTGAATCTAATTTAGTAGAACCTCTGGCTAAGCAGTAGTTTCTCACCCATTTTCTCCCACCAACAGAGAGGAAATCAATTCTCAGGCATCTATGACATTCAGGGATGTTTGTCTTGTTTTTCTTTCTTTTTTTTATTTCCTTACTTCCTACTTTTGCATTCTGGCTTGTTAGGGTTTCTGTGATGGCTGACCAGGGGATTTGGTTCTGATTAATGGAGGGAAATTCTTGTTGTCCACCCCATAATGAGAGAAGACAGAGGTTAGAACAGCTCAATAGGAGAGATAACCACTCTTTGATCCAAACGGTCATGCAGAACCTATACCCGCTGCATCGTCAGAAAGTGTACTGTCAAGCTTCTCTCTTTTAAATCGCTCCTCATAAACTCCAGAGGGGAGAATATGCTTACAAGTGCCATAAGACATGTAGATGAGTGACAGGGAATTGTTCTGTAAACCACAGTAGAATTCAGTTTGGTTGAATTTTACTGATGTTTGTCAGTTGTTAAAAATATGAACTACCTGCTCTCTGAATGAATGTAACCATGTTTCTAGATCAAAGCCAACAGACTATTGCAATATAAATAATTGACTTGTTATACTTAGTTACACACAAACAGAAGCCCAGTGATACAGGATCATATTCAAAATATTAAACTGTCTAAGTGCCATTTCTGAATCCCCACTAACAAGACTCATCTCAACTTAAGATGTCTTGTTAAATTGAGACCTTGTTCCCCAATGGACTTAAATGTAAAACATATCTCTACCCTTGACAAGCAATGTTAATCCATTTAGTGTAACGAACTTACATGTCCCTAATTAAAATATGCCTTTTAATGATACATACTGACATCCTGGAAAACACTGTCACGCTTCCCTCCTTTAATACAGGAATATGCTAATTGCTTCAGTAACATTGAGGTTCAAATCCCAAGGCTACTACCGCATCCTTAGGGAGTCAGTGGTGAGGTTTTAAAACCTCCATTCAAAAAGAGGCCCTTTAACGGCTGTTTTTGAAGATTGTTTCGACCAGCCAAGGGGTTAGGGCGCTTCAGGGACTCACACTGTTGATTTCCATTCATTCACAGACATTCAATTTACTATTCAGGAACCCCGGCCTCACTGTCCACCCCTTCAGTCCACCACCTCACCTTATAGGTGCTGTAGGGCAGATAGAGAGCATCAAGATTCCCCCATCCCGTGGCAGCTCATTTAAAACAAATCAGGCTTATTGCTGAGTTGCCTTGCTCACAAGGCCCAGGTGATAAAGCAATTAAAGCCCTCTAATTCTTTGGTTCGGAAAGGGCCACTAGATAATTAACTATATATAATGAAATCCTTTTGTTACCTCTTCTTTTCTTCACGTTTGATTTTTGTTTCCTAGCGAGCATGTATGTTCATTTGATGGGTAGTTGGGGACAGGTCCATGCGGGTGGGGTCTGCAGCCTTCTCTGGCAGGCCCCCTGGATGAAAGTGGGGCCTTAGTTAATAGGCTCTCTCTGGACAGATGAGGTCCATTAGGAGGTTAATTTAAAAATGAACAGAGGACAAAGAGAGAGAAAGACAGAGAGAGAGAGAGGTCTGAGCACAACTGTATCGAGACGATACAGTTCAAAGACACAGGGATCAAAAATTTATTTTCTTGTTCAAGCAATGCTACTAATTAAGCATTTAACGATCAAGCACATTAAATCACAGATCATGAGAACTCTTTAAGCATATTCTCACAAATGACCTGAAACCCAACTACATACAAAACTGGGAAGCCTGCTCCACAACAACCACAACTGAACCCTATCACTTCCCATCCATGAGGCCATTTCTTAAACATTGAGGCATTGTTCAGATGCATGGACTGCAGCCCCTGCCTCCCCATTTCCATTTCTTTCCCCCCTGCAGAAGGGCTGAATCTGATCCGGACCCATTGGTGTGTGGATAATGAAGGGGTTACCAGGAGCTGGGAGAGGCCCAGTAATTCCCCACACCGGGGGACTGGGTTTTTGGGTGGGGTTTGGATGAGTACCCCTGCTCCGTGATGCATGCACTCATGTGAGCTTGTGACAGCCTTACCCAAATCCAAGGCCAGACATAGGCACTGCATGTATTACATAGATACCGTACAGAACCCAGCTTCAAACACTTTATTGCTGTAACAATGCTGCTTTTTTCATACAAATGGAGCTGATGCTGTATACATTAGTATTTGTATGAGTTTGATCTTCTGTATATATTACATCCTGTATGTTGTATTTATTACAGTAAGGCAAGTTGAGCCATGTGCCATGGATACATTTGCCTCTGTTTGATAGTCTCATAACAAGTAATATCCAAGATAAACATAACTGTTATTTTGAGATTATTATAATGCATTTTAGTCAAACTCAAATTCAAGACATGTAAATAAAAGCCTGGTCCCTCACATGTCTTGCTGGGTTCATCATCCCTCCCATTGCTGTAGATGAACCCTGCTCAATCTAAGGTCATGAACATTAGCATATCATCCGGCAAAATGGTCAGCCAATGTGTGGGCGTCTCCCTAAGGGGGGTCACCTTCTACATCACAGCTAAGGCACCAAGAGACCCTCCCGTCCTCCAGGGTTAAGTATCTGCACTTCATTATGATAAAGATGTGAGCCTCTGAACAACTACCCAACCTACGAACGCTGTCAGTAGACATTGAGTCCTGGCTCTCCAGCCTGTCCTCACTCACCTCTCTTAGGACCCTCCATGAGCCTCCATCCATCATCTGAATACTCTGGGCCCGAATCATTGCCGATCATTATAGTAACAGTGAGAGTCCCTGTGATTGGCTGTGATTGTTAGATCAGAGGGATCGGAGGGGTGATCCATCACACTGGGTGGCACCCTAACACCTCTGTGTGATGGGGTTCACCTCAGAGGTCAGGGCCAGGTCAGTGAGCCACTGCAGTGACTCTGGCTGTAAGAGAAGAGGGCACATCCACAGAGAATACCTCCAACACTCCAAGTCACTCACTGACCAAAGACACTGGCTTGCAAACCGCGGTATATAATCATTCATTTTATCCCATTTTACTAATCCAGTTGAATTATCAATTAGCAACAATATCTTATCTTTTAGTAAAAGTTTGAATATCAATAGAAAGAGAACAAATTCTCAGACTCATTGAATAATTTACTATCTTGTGCATCAAAACTCTTCTCTCTGCTTCACAATGGAAGACGAGCCACTGACCCCATCCGACTTGTTTCTCAAAATTGGTGCAACACAACATGATAACCTGAGGCTATGTGTTGTCATCCAAATGAGATAAGTTTATTTTCCCCAGCCCAGCATTTGTTCCATCAGCCCGTGGGGTTGCAGACCACACTAGGAAGCAGTGGGGAGTCCCTCTCAGCACCTGCAGCTCTAGCGAGGTGGCCCGCTAGCGAGGAAAGGCTTTGGCCGCTGCCCAAATATCTGCCTGCACCTTCTGTGCAAACGCACCAGCCTTAGGAAACCAGGAGGCAGCAATATTGTGGAACAAATGTCCTCTAATCTCAGCCTGCTGGTCCGGGGTCCCGGGTGAGGCCTCCTGGTTGTCCCATCCCAAATCTCCTCTTTCTCCTGCTCTCCAAGCCTGATCCAGGATGGTCGGTACACAGGCCAGTGTTACTGGTGAGTGAGAGGGCCACACCTACACAGGTGGCACTAACACCATATGCATCAAGATCCACCAGCTCCACCTCTACGGGATTTTCGACCTGATGAACAGCAGTGGCCTCTCGATGGAGCTCTGATAATATATAGGCACTGCAGAGAAAGGAGTTTATGCTAACATTAGCAGATAAGGCATCAAAAATTGTTGGCTAAACTTGCAATGAATAGTTCCTATAACTTACTTAACTGTAGTAATATATCATATCTGTTATAGAGAGTAGGTCTGCTCCTTTGAAATGTGCCTTTGCAATTGCCTAAACAAAAATGTTTATGGCAAAACGTCAAACCTCAAATAAAAGAGCTCATACAAGCTAGTTCAAAAGCAGGCTGCTCACTTGTGAGTTTGTTGTTGTAATTATTCAGTGAAAAGTAGTCATATGAGAATGACAAAAATCCAAATGCTATTTGGTGTTTAGTTATGAAAAGTAATATCTACCATAGCTGCCAGCTGCAAAACGTCATTATTTTCACTGTGGTTTGAAGAGTGTACAATTATAGACTTTTGATTGCCTATCTTGGACTTACAATCATTACCCATAAAAGCAATCCTGTGCCAATCATTTGTGTCTGCTACGACTTCTGTTGTAAAGTTGATTAATACATTAAATTATTGCAACACTCAGTGACAGTTGATCAATATTTTCCAGTCATTTTCACATGCTCAGCATCAAATAAATACATCATGCAGTGTTGGTAGTAAGATCTTGCAAGACATACATTCATGACATCATTGGTGACTCGTAGTTCTCTTGTTTACCTCTCGTTGAATGCACTTATTGCAGGTCGCTTTGGATAAAAGTGTCTGCTAAATGACTGTAATGTAAAAATGTAATCACTGCCAGTGCTTTCCCTCAAGTTCTTGATCTGTAAGCAGTCTACCAGGGTGATAACCATATTACCATTACTCATGGCAACTAGATTTTCAGATGCATTTTACTTTTGTTGACTTTTTTCTTTGCAATCTAACTTCTGACTATGTGATCTACTGTGATCTCCTGTAATTTCCTTTAGCAATAAAAACCTTTGTTCTTCAGTGCTCCATCAACTTCCTCTGACCCAACAAACCTTATCATTTGTTTGTTTTGTTTCTCAAACCTTGTCCTACCTGCATACCATCCTAACAACTCCCATAAGAAGTCTCACCCACTTGAAGAACAGCATGATGTGACCTCAATGGTAGAGATCTCTCTCCCCTATCATTGTCTGCATACGCTTGGGAAAATGATCCATCAGAATAAAATTAGAAGGTATGCAAGGTACCCCATTATTTCTTTAAGGAATAAACTGAGGAGAGAGATTTTGGTAGATTAGCCCATTGGTCACCTCACCCGTGATGAGAATATAGACACCAAAATCATCCATGGATACCCAATAGGTCATTCAGCCTGGTGCCCCATGCTAACTCTTTGGCATACACTATGTTGGGTGGTTGTGGACAACTAAAATAAGAAAATGAGAATTTGTAACAGCTCTAAAGTGAAATGGTAAGTTAAATTTATACGAAATATGAAAAAAAATAACATACTGATTTGAACCACCATGGACTGGTTTCCCTGTCAGAACTTCTCTTGTCCTGTTGTCTTGTTTTGTTTCCATAGGAAGTGAATGTGGGAGACTGTGTACAGCACATCGATGCTAACCTGAATAGTTCCAAAAATAAACCACTGCTACATAAGCTAATTTTCGTCTAGTTTGTATAGTTTTATCAAGTTTGTGTAACAATGATGTAAGGAAAATTCTGACATGCCTTTAATGTTAGTTATGTGCCTTATTCTATATATAAGATTTAAGGTCGTTCATATATTCCATAATATATATATATATATATATAATGAGCAGACTATATACAGGTCATAGAATTCATATCATGTTAAAATATATTCTAAAATACGGTAATATAAAATATATTACCATCGCCGTGGCTAAGTGCAAATGCCAGTGCCTTGGTGTTGAAGCTTCAAATCTCCTGCCTGCAGTGCACCAGAGAAGAATCAAATGAAACATCACGTCCAGTACATTTGGGCCTTTATTGTGAGTGTGAGTGATTGTCTATCTGTGTTAGCTCTGTGATTGACTGGCAACCAGTCCAGGGTGTTTCCCTGCCTTCCCAATGCATGCTGGGATCGGCTCCAGACTCTCATGACCCTGGAAAGCAATACGCGGTTATGGAAAATGAATAAATGAATCTACAGGCCATAAAATAAAAAACACTAACAACTTTTTTATTACTTACTTCGGTTAATGATAGTTGCATGCAATCACTCAACACAGTATACTAAAGTGCTAAAGTATTAGCATGGATCACCAGCACCTATAGAATAGGTGTTGTTCTCATTGGTAAAAAAAAGTAAGTTCTCAGCCGGTAAATTGACCAACAGGCAAATCTCTACAGATGAACAGATAATTCATGGTTTCGATTTCCTCAGATTTTTCTTAATCCCCCCAGTTCACCCTCAGACAGTTACATTGTTTATAGTATGCTGCTGAGTAATATGTTTCAATAGTTACACACAGATATTACACAGGCTTTGGAGTTAAATTGGCCTTTGAATTATTCACACATTTCCTAACTAAGAATTCATCACTCAGAGAAGTTCAATTTAGAATCTGATTTAAACCAATAGTGTGACTCCATGCTTCCCTTAGTAGTTCCCAGTCCATTCAATAGGCAATCAATTGTCAATGAGCAGGACTTGTGTCTTTTGTAGTCTGAGACACAAGAACTTGGCCTATGGAGTGTGTTATTGGAAAAGAATATTTGAAATTATTTTCCTGATCACTGGCTTATCTATTGGAATCCTTCCACCTCCACAGAAAAGTTCTGCAAGTTGAACAAAACAAACAGAAATGCATTCATCTACAGTGATTGGAAATTATTTTTACTGTTCCAAAAACTGACTTTCCATTTTTCATAATCAGTTCTAATAGATAACAATTAAACTTTGGAGGGCATGAAAGGAAAGAGAGGGTTTTCAGAATCAGTATTCACTATTCAGTATTCATTTCTGAGTCAATTGTTGCAAAAAAAAAAAAAAGAGAGACACACGGATAGGGGAACAGATGTAAGTCACCAAAATGTTACTTATTTTACTGATAGATATGTACATATTTTACTACACTATACTGTACTATACTATACTATACTTACAATGTTCATTTCAAATGAGCAGTCTGGGGGGTACTTCGATGGAAAGCGAGTCGAGTGGGGTGGAAGCTGTATCTATGGCAACAGTCTGGTCCCCAGCTGTCACGGTGAAGGAGAAGATGGGTGCCATAAGCGAGGAGACCACTTAACCTCAGCTGCTCCTTAGCTTAGGGGAGTCAAGATGCTGCTGAAACCCTTACAGAACCTCACTTAATATGTAGACAATAGGCCCCCTTCACAAGACAAAAGATGACTTCGAACCAGCCGGAGAAAAAAATGAGCTTTGCAGAGGGTCCTCTTCATATTCATGGAGTTCAGTGTCAGAAGCTGATACCAGATAGACTGGTACGGGTACGAGAGGGGAACATTGGCAAAAGCTAATTAGATCTGCTTTAACTGGAGAATAGTTTCAACTGCGATGTTACGTACTGCCTGATAGAAGGATGCCACTTTCATACAGGAACAGATTTGAAACTCATCACTGATTGCATCAACAACTAGATAGTTTCACAGAGCTGCAACGGTCCGCTTAAGTCACATCTAACTACACAGAATGAATACACAAACAAGGGGAAATGAGCAGGGATACTATCTGTGGAGGTTACTACAAAACATGACTGCCCTTTAAGCATTTCTTTCTCCACATACATACCACCGCTC